>JAVYIG010004640.1:0-156039 GCA_035222895.1 Strongylocentrotus droebachiensis
AGGAAAACGGAGGAATGGCCCTACACAACGTTGTTAGCATTACAACGCTGTTTTACATACTTAGGGGTTCCTATAGAACTATATACATGTAAATATATCGTACAGGAATAAAGAATAAGGAACTATATGATTTTTGTGAACGAAAACACGGTTTTGTGAAGGGCGCTAGGAGTAATGGTGTGACGAATGAACGCAGATTAAGATTCATGCAAAGACTATATCCTGTTACCATCAGCTTAATGTGTATTTAGGGGTCTTAGGGAGAAACACTCTTAAGTGTTATGAGGAGCTTTTGAAGAGGATCCGGTCAAACAAGCAGCTTCAAGTGCATCTCTTCTTACTCGATGATTATCATAATGCGACGCAATCCATCCTTGAAACTTCTCTTGCATAAATGTATGTTCCATTAGGAGATGTGTTACGTTGCTCTCTCCTCATCCTCATTAGGCGTGTGCGAGTGTTTGTATTTGTTTATAGCTTCCGATTGTATACATACACATAATATTTTTGTTTAATGCTTGTGAAGAGAGGATCGAAAGGCTAGAAACATTGACAAATTATTTGGAACAACATGCTCACCAAAGTTGATAGATAGCACCTAGAGAGAAAGACAGCTTCGTCTCCGCATGATCCGTATTTAAATGCTCTTTGATCAGAGTTCAGCAGAGCCGGGGTCGGCTTAAGGCTTTACAGAATTGTGCTAAAGTGTCAAATTAGAGTCTAGGTCCTGTTTCATAAAACTTGTTATCAATAACAATACTTAATATCCATTAAAAAAAATATACCAGCCAATCAAATGCTACGATTTCAGTAGCTTATAACAGTTATTGTAACTCGTTGTTGATACCAAGTTTTATGAAACAGGGACCTCTGCGTGCAGACTACGTTTGATCTGCAGATTGTTACCAAGTTTTATGAAACAGGGCCCTTTGCGTGCACCCTAAGCTTGATCTACAGATTGGTACACGTCTCCTGATTATTCCCGGCCTCCGAAAATAGGTTGGATAATATCAAAAGGATAATACATTACAAGTCCCTTACGTTGATTGCATCCACGTATTGACTTGTCTACATAACACATCGAGTAGATCAAAATCTATTGCAGTACCAGCCGACGGGTCGAAAAAAAGTAAACCAAACAAAACCGAGCAAGGTGTTTTAGGCTAGCGGTCATTGAATTATTCAAGGTTTCGTGTAACATATTTCATATTTCTTGTATAATAAGGAATATTATGAATATATCATATCACCATAAGGGTAAAATCCGTTTACAGTAGCCTTTTTAAAGAAAGGGGGGAAAATGGCATTGGTATTAAAAAGAGGGAGGGGAGTGAGTGTGTGTGAGCGTGTATGAGTGCGTGCACGTGTGCGTGTATGAGGATGGGGCTGGTGACAGGGTGGGGGTAATATTCCATACATGCACCCGTGTGTCGTTTGGTCTCCGCAGTAGGGTGTGGGTGGGGGGGGGGGGGGGGGGGGTGTGAGCACCGGTACAACCCTTTGCGGTTCATAACAATAATCATTTCCTTTCACCCTGCTTTCACTCTGCACCGTCTATCCATGCACCCACTTTCTCTCTCTCTCTCTCCCTATCTCTCCCTCTCTTTCTTTCTCTCTATCTCCTTATCTCTCCCTCTCTCTATCTGTCTCTCCTTCTCTCTCTCTCTCTCTCTCTCTCTCTTTCAAGATTTCTTTCTGGTTTAAAAGTCTATCACCGTAATAGTCTATACAATCTATCAAATTATCAGAAATGAAGACTTTAAGAAGATTGTGGTCTATATCTTCTCGTTGTCATGTTATTTTGTCCGTCACTCCCCCTTTCTCTCTTAATAGGTCTTTTTGCCCCTATCCTCGCATTTGCAGTCTGTAAAAATCAGTCATCGACTTTTTTTAATTTTCAAACTTCATCAACCTTGGGTCTGTTTCATAAAACTTGTTATCAACATCAATAACAAATGCTTACATTTTGTGACGAATTTGCTCACATCCAATCAAATGCCACGATTTCAGTAGCTTGTAACAGTTACCGTAATTTGTTATTGATAACAAGTTTTAAGAAACAGGGGACTATTCTTCTAAGGAAATTTCTGATCTTGAAACGATCCAACCTGTTACAATGCTGGTTCCTTCCTTATACTTTAGCATTGTTGGGCAAAACGCTTTTTTTTCTTATCTTTCTCGATGATTGTTTAATACAGGTGTTTCCATTGTGTTCCACACTCTATGCATATTACTCATTCCTGATTAGCCTTGACTCATAAACATTCTTTCGACCCCCATTGTCTGCCAAATTTCTAGGACAATATTCTCAACATGTCAAGCGGGTCAAGATGTTTAGGGTCGACAGCTCAATTTATTTGTCATTGGCGTGACTCAGCGCTGATATGTAGACCTGGGGAGTGTTTCACAAAGACTAAGATCGACTTGAAGTTGTACTTAACTATGACAGGCCGTTCATGCCACTGTTTGCTCTCACCGTTATGATCTTTAGATGATATTTTTTTTTTCCTTCAATAATTAAGTATCAACAAATGTGAATTATGTAGCTTTTCGACCATGACGTGTACGTCCCTCGAGAGACCAATGCCAGTAAATGGTAATATCAAATTTGGGATGAACGGCTTGCCGTAGTTAATTCTCACTTAAAGTCGATCTTAGTCTTTGTGAAACTCCCCCCTGGCCTTGTATATTCTGAAAATGATAATGGGGGTCTACATGCAAACAAACCCCTATATGACATCGAAGGGCAACCATAGGAAATATACCGAAACTTTGATCTGGTCGCTCACATACCAAAGGAACGTTACAAGATGATTTGAGGCCAAACAGGTTCATGCATAAAGAAATTGGAAATAATTAAATTGAATAAACTCAGAGAGGAATTCGAAAAGACTGAAGGCAAATCATTGAGGTATTATTTAAACTGATCATCTGAAAGTATTTATTAGCGAAATAACACGATCTTGAAATCTTGAAAAATTGTTCATTTTCAAGTAAGAGTTTACCGAGCTACGAGACCTTTGTATAACAGAATAAGTTCCCGCAATGATGGTTAAATCTTGAGGTTTGACTTAAAGAAATAGACATTTACTTGGCCAGGCATCTTCTCATTATAAAAGACTTCTGTACGATGAGCCGTTACTTTCATCCTATCTTTCTGCTACTATAAATCAATTTAATTTGTCTTAGAGTAATTGGTTTTGAGAGTTTGGCCGACCCGGTTCGGGCTTGGCACAATATTGCGAATACTGATTTTAGGCAAGCACAGAAGAAAAGAAGTTCTGACAAATATGCAATGTTTTGACTATGTGAAAGCAAATTGGTCGAACTCTATGTATAACTGGCTCTGCTTTCAATTTCAATTTCAATTTATTCATGTTTCCAACAAAACATTACAAATCAATTATAAGCATTTAAAACAAATGTAAGAAATACATGTTGAAAACAAAGGGGTACCCTAAAAAGCAATGCTTGTTCAAGTGTGAACACCTCAAATGGTACTTAGGAATAATGAGTAATTAAATTAACTAATCCGTAACTACAAAAGGAACTACAAAAAAGGGGAAATAAAGTAGGGGGATGTCAACAGAGACGAGAAAGGGACAAGACAATGCTTTACACGACAAAGATAGAAGAACACGGTCATAATCACTATGGATATGACGGACAAAGAAAGAAGACAAAATATACAGTTCTTCAGGTAGACAAAGGAACATCACTTCACAGCTATTATGTAAAAATGTGTAGAACAGGTGTCCATGCATATTCACCTGTTCTACACATTTTTACGTAATAGCAGTGAAGGAATGTTCCTATGTCTACCTGAGGAACTGTATATTTTGTCCACTTTCTTTGTCCTGCATATTCATAGTGAATACAAATAGTAGACAATGTCAGTCTGTCGCCCGCCCTCTCGCGGCATGAAACCTCTTACTCTTTTGGCCAGATGGATGTGCGAAGGAGTAAAGGGGGAAGGGTGTTGATGTATTCAGGAAAGAAGACGATTGACAGGAAACTAAGTTTGGCCTTTGTTCATCCGTTAAGAATTATCTCTACTGACGTCTTTGATTAGTTTTCTTTACAAAGGTTGCCAAAAGAAAAGTTTTTGTATCGTTTCTTGCCAGACAAATATCGCAAAGACTTCGGCTTTACAATGTGATTTTTTTTTAGCCCTTGATTTACCAGTTTCTCATGTTGTTCAATATGTTCAATATAAAAAGTAAACTCTTAACTCACTTATTATTGCTTCGATTTATTTCAAACTTCTACAATTTGTTTCTGCTTCAATACAATACACTCTTCTAAAACGTTAAACTGCCCAATAAACGAAGAGCTTATTTCTCAAAGGAGCTAAATCCACTTGTGATGAAAATTGAGTTATTGATATCAAAACATTGTTAAATTAAGTACCCGTCTTTTAACAACATCATTTACCTAAATTTTGGTAGCAATTATGAAAAAATTCACCTTTTAATATCACTTTTCCTTAGACGCCTGTACACAATCTGGTATACAACTTTTTTTTTCGCCGAAGTTACAAAATGGATCTAGCTCCTTTTGGAAATAAATTCTTCAAATATAGATGAGGTTGTGCGATGCATACTACGGTGACGATATCTTCCTCGTCATTTGGTTTTATGTATTTGTTTGTTTGTTTGTTTGTTTGCTTGTTTGTTTGTTTGTTTGTTTGTTTGCTTGTTTGTTGCTATTTGATTTGCAATAATCGAGATGTTGACTTGACCCCATGAACTAAGCTTTATGTTAAGCCCCTATCAATTTCAATCATCATAAAAAGAATAACCTTTCTTTGACAGTTAAGGACTGGAACAGTCTTTCTCCCTCTTCTTCTTCTTCTTCTTCTGTTGAAGTACAGGCCACCATGTTGTTGGTGTATCTTCGTACTTTTTGTGCAGATATATATGTACAGTGATGTGGAAGATCTAATCCATGTGCGGTTAAAAATTGTAGCCCAACCTTCCTTAAATGCTTTGAAATCTGCGCTTGAAACCAACTTAAAACCAGCAATTTAAGTTGGTGGCCGCACACGACGACACACCTCCAGTTTAAACACCTTTACGGCGTCTTTTGGAGGAATCCTACAAAGTACCAAGTACCATAAAGAGTCCTGAATTAGATGTTGCATTTGGTTCAATTTCGGTATTCATTTCTTTGCAATGTATAGTTTGCCACCGAAGATGGCGGCATTTGCAATGGAAGATCAGAGTCATCAATTCACAGAGCTTTGCCAACTTGGGTTCAGTTGGTTACATCATGGCGTATGCTAGTTTGTTTTGTGCTTGCCCACCGGCCAATTCCGTCATTATTATTTTGCTGAACTCGAACCTGGTCGACCAAACTTTTCTAATCAATTGCCCTGTTGATGACTAATCATGCATTTTAATTTCCAAACTTTCAATCGTTTCATATTTCCAAAATGCATGAACAACTAGTCAATATCTTATACTGTGAACCAAAATTACCAACACGAGCTCATCAAATACACTGTGCTGTTTCTTCTTCTCACCAATAGGTGGCGTATAAATCGAGTTTCGATGATGACCAACCACTCGTAACGGCAAGCACCGAAGTCTGCACATTACAGAGATGCGCATGCGCACTATTTCTACTTCTCATTGGTCTAGGCTGTCTGATCGGTGCTGGTATTGGTCTCTACATTCATATTAATAACCAGACAGATCCTACTTTGATCATCACAGCAGTAGGCCACCCAGTAAGTCAATACCCGTTTTAATCATAATAATCGTTATCATTTTATTTATTTGACCAATCAGAAAACATACAGTGAGTATAACAATCAGAAAATACATTGAGATGTCATAATGCATGAAAATGGTTATTGAAAAGTGGAGAGAGAAAAGGATACAATCTGCTGGTCAGGGGTGACAAAAGCAATTTAAATTGCCATTTCTCGGAAGCATGTCGCCCCCAGTACATATGAAATAATGTGGTGATCATATAAAGGAAAAGACTTTACTGATAACAAGTCGATTATATGATATATATTTTCACAATATCAAAGCATAAATCTGCATGATAAGCCAATGACAGTTCACTTAAGGTAAGTCTTAGTAACAACAAGAACCGTCGTTATAAATTTAAGAATTTAAGCGACTGAGGTGGTTTCAGAAGATTATTTATTTGTATTATTATCATTATTATTTTTTGTTTTAATAGGCGGAAGTGTCGGAGAATGGTTTTAGGGGGTATGGGGTGGGGGTTCTTAATCTTTTCCCTATATGTACCACTCTTAAATTATTATTATTATATTTTTTTTAGGGGGGATTTTAGCCTCCCAGTCCCCCATCTTGAACTGCTTTTGGTAAACGATAGCAAACAATTGCCCCTAACCAGCAGCTCATAGATATAATATCCATATGCATTGTTTAGATATTCATTTGAACCAATATTGCAATTCATGAATCAACGCTTACTATTTCCTCGGACCACTATTTTCTTTTAGTATGGGAATGACGCCCTCTATCCGCCAGACTTCCACAGGCCATCTCGCTTCGGAGGCCACATGGATCGTCACATGCCTGAGTTTCACCACGGGTCACGTGGTTTCGAGCCGATGCGACCACCACCACCACCACCTCACTTCCCCCACGGTCACCCTCCCATCATGGAACGCCCCTTTGGTAATGACGGTTTAGAACCTCCCTTCGGGCACGACGCGCTGGAACCTCCCGGCCCTGACGGTCCCCGGACTCGCCTACACGAGAGACCCCCTGCTCCACCGGGACCTCTCCCTGGTGGTCTCCCTCACGGCAGGCGGCCTGGATCAGAAGGTTCCCGTAGGCTCGGACCTGGGTATGAACTACACCACGGCGGACCCGTAGAGCACGAGCACGCCAGAGGCAGGGGAAAAGTCAACAGAGCTTACTACCATAACAACCTACCATAATCCACACATCGTAAGAACTTAACACTTATCATGCCACAGGGCTAATCCCCATTGTGCCAAGCCCCAAATCCCTCCGTGCCAAGTTTATTTTGAGATAATTTTATCTTGCATTGTTGACATGAAGACGAAAATAAAATTCCAAAAACAACATCTGCCGATAGATCTTGATCTAAGTTCGTGCCAATGCATTGCAAAAGTAAAAGAAGGGCCCGTTTTTATGGAGCTGCCGCGAAGCATCCAGCACGCGAAGCCGTTTTCAATCCATTTTAATGTAAAAATTAGAGAAAACTGACAGGTATGGTATTAGAGTGCGATGGCCGAGCGGTCTAACGTCTAAGGCGGTGATTTTAGTCACATCATCGTTTGTCCGCAAGAGAACGAATCCCATCTTCGACAAATTTTGTTTTCTTTTTTTTTCTCCATTTTTTAGTCTACTCTCAAAGATACACTCATAAAAATCTCGGGAAGGTTACAATTGGGCTATTGCCCTCGGCACGCCTCGGGCAATAGCACAATTCTAACTTTCCCTTGAGCGTATAAAAACAACTATTTCTCTCAAAGCAGTCATTAATACTATAATATTTGATCATTATTTTAATAGCAAACTGAAATCAACTACAACTTATCACTATATTGTATTTACTATAAGGCTCTAGTACATTCTGGCCAGCGTGATACCTTACACGTAAAGCAGAGTTTATATTTACATTATCAAAAACGGCCTGATATTGGGTAAATTGTGATTTTCCTAGTGTGATATCAAGGGTAATCACTTTAACGAACATTTTAAATATCTTCCCATAATGCCATTTATTATGTTTAAAATGCAACATATTATAATTTGCATGAAAGATTGAAGAAAAGAAGCCGTGAAAGCTCAAAATTTAACCATCTCCCTCTAACTTCTTCTTCTCCTTCCTCCTCTTCTTTTTATTATCCCATCTGTTTTCTTATGCAGCTTAGATCTTGAAGATTGTCAGCTTTCTGAACGTGGAGGGCGCTCTTCGTTCTTTTCTTTCTTCCGGTCACAGCCAAAAGTTTATGGCTCCTCGTGACGTCACTTTACCACCACTCGACAGTATGGCGGTCTATACAGAGGGTTTGGCCAAAAAGTATAAGTTGGATACAACATGGCGTCTATTTTTTGTTGTTTTGTGATTGTCCCACAAAACAGTATTCGCCTTATTGTGCCCGAATCATAACGGGTTGGCCAAACTGTTCTAGTCAATGGCTCTGGTTACCGATATCATGGAACGACCTCAACGGCCAGAGATGGGCGCACTGGCATGACATTTTAATCACTAAAAAGTGCCTTGTATATTTGTTGTATATTACAGATTTCATTACAGATTACAGATTTTAAATTTCTTTGTGGATTCGGGCTATCGTGTGTATGCTGATGACTTGGAAATTAGTTGTAGATACGAAAACTGCTGAACGTATAGTTACGAGGTTATTTCAGCATTTCCTTTTCCTTCCAAGCTTGTAAAATGAAATTAAGTTTAAACATAAATATTTCCCCCATTTTGTATGATGTATCTCATGCTATCGCTCATAAGAAAAAAAAAACACAACATGATAAAGATTTAGTAGAGTTCTGGTTAAAAGATAATAATATTGTTAAAGAAACTGAAAGTAATGAGGAAAGATGTATTGGTATATAAATGTGATGTTTGAGAATAACAAAAATGATTATAAATTAATTTATGCTCGCCGACATGGACATATAAATGTGTATATGAGACTACCCACTTTGGAGTGAATGTTTGGCCACATTTGCAGCTACTTCTCACCTTAAATATTATTAAAGTTTGTCTGGTTACAATAAATTTACATAATCTCTCTTTATATTTGTATACACAAACATAAATCTGACATATAAGTTAACCTTTAATAGAACGCAAACTTCTCTCACGCATACTACTCCGGTTGACGTTCCGATGTATATAACTCTAATTAGAAAGCAAGTCTGAATGTTCTGTTAACACAATTCTAAGGCTATTATTGGACAGATATAACTGCGATATTCGCATGAAAACTTGAAAGAATTATTTGGAAATACAGAGAATCGAGGGGGAACATAAAAACAACCTCGTAGGCCTATCATACGTGATCTCAAATCAGAATATTGGTCTGACTATCATCTTCATGTTGACCGTGCGTTCGGACCTCACACTCGTTATAATGACGTCATAAAGAGTAGAGGCAAAGCATTAGCGGAAATGGTAAAGACTTTCACGGGGGCAAAGTCATTCAAAAACATAATATTTTAAATAAAGAGTAAGAACGTATTAATTCCAAAATATTGTGCAATACATTACATATGATCTTGATCGATCACATATATATGACGTCATCCATGGTATAGTGCCATGGTATTTTACACTATACCATGGATGACGTCACGGTTACATCATAGCAATTTTATGTTTGGTCACATGATGCTATGTTGACCAATCACTGGAGAGAATTTCATTGGTCAAAAATATATTGTGCACTATATTACATATAATCGTATGTAAATGAATATGAATCCTTTCAGTTATTTGAATATAATGTACAGAAAGCATGAAATATAACATTGGTAAATTTCGTTGAATATTATTGCATGTGAAATGAAATATATATGTTGTACATACAGTAGGGCACTTTTAGCGATCATGTTATGATCAAACTCACGTAAGAGTTGATGCACCTTTCTTTTAAATGTAAATAGTCCCCCTCCAAAAAGTTAAGCGACTCTAGTTAAATTAATGATATTTCTCTTGTCATAAGATGATCATCACTTTGTTTGGGATTATTATAAACTATGCTTATTATATTTATAATAATGACACCATATTTGATAGGATTCTGCAGCCAAGGAATCAGCAGTATATCATAATAAGGGGGTAGTCAGAAATAATAATGACGTCACGAAGAGTAGAAGCAAAACACGTTGGCTGAAATGGTAAGATCTTTCTTAGGGGCAAAGTCATGCAAAACAAATAAGATATTGAATAAAGGGTAAAAACATATTAATTCAAAAAATGTTGTGCAATATATTATTGATATTGTTGTATCGTGCACTACAGAGCAGCCGTACACTCGTCAAAGAAAGAATAATGCACAGCCAAACAATATTAGTGCATTCTGCTATGTTTTACTTTTAACCTCGCCCCTTATTTTGATGTAAAGCACATTCCATGATTACAAATCATAACAATTCAAGCAAGAATAACGAAACTTTTTAATAATACTTAAAGGGAGTGTATCATGATGGGACTATGTGTCAACACACGCGAAACCGAAGCGTGAGTAGAACTTCGGTCCGTTTCGCGAACGCTAGCGCGCGCTGACCCAGTTAATCAAGTCCATTCGTTTACGTGTAGTTGTCCAAAAGAACACGTAGATGGCGTTAATCAGTATTTCCTATGATACACTCCCTTTAACGGTACGATGGTTATGGTTATGAAAGTGAGATATAATTAATCAAACTTGAGATTCCAAACTTTATTTGATGAATTTAGTTTATTCCACTGACTTAATTACATGCCGCATGAGTTGCATGGAAATGGAAAAACAGTAAGGATACAATCCCAGTTTAACAGTTGTTCTTTGATCATTCTTAGAAACAGAAATTCCAATATCAATAATCATACAAGATCGTCTTTATTGTTTAATGTGCTCATTATTATGTTATAGCGTGTAATTATATATGTTTCTTCTGTAGTTATTTAGCACGTAAATATTATTTCGGTAGTAGCTAATTTTTGTAAATAAAATGTCTTGATCTGAGAGAATTTATTAAATTGTACAAACAATCTATATACTCTTTGTTGGTTGTGTTTTTTAAAAATAAAAATGAGTCCTTTGTGGAATAAAGCAAATAGTACACATGCCATTTTCCGAGACAGAGAGAGAGAGAACAGAAAAATAATCAGCAAATAGGGTCGTCTAATATACCGAAGGGGGAAATAAGTGCAACATACAAATAATGGACAATGATAACAATTTCCAGAAGCAAAAACATGAATAAATCAATAAATGAGTGAATGAATAAATACAAATAAAAAAAATATGAGCCCCTCCACCCAACAAAAAAATAACTGCACTGAAAAATGAAAGCAAAGATATAACACTTTGCTTGTTCTAAAAATTTAACAAATTTACAATTTGCTTTGCTCACTAGGCAAATCGAAGTCAAATTTCCTCATCATTAATTTGATTCATATTCACTTTAATTTGGGCGTGTGCATATGAAGAGTTTCATTCCAAAAGGAGGTAAATCAACTTTGGGTACTTTTGAGTGAGTTTTTTTTTGTTATTTCTGCACTTTCCCTTTAGCCATGTAGCTTCACGTTGTTAGATATGTTAAAGGTGTCACCCTTGTTTCCTGTTTAGTAATTACATATAAGCGTAGTAGCATACACATGCTTTAGCAGTCACGCAAAACAAACACTGGCAAATTATTATTCAATAAAATCTGAGAATGTATACTATTATCTAGATCTATTAGGAATAAATCATTGTCAAAATAATTCCATACATTGGGGTAAACAAAAAATAGGCCTATTCCAACTTTTTGAGCAACAGTATAAATGAAGACGTAACATTAGATATATTGATATATGTAACTACTATTAAGAATAAATCATTGTCAAAATAATTCCTTAAATTATGGTAAACAAAATATGCTAACTTTATGAGCAACAGTGTAAACTAAAAGACGTCAAATTAGATATATTGATATATGTAATTAATTACCAGGAAACAAAATGTATACATTTGTATGGTATGCACGAGCTATAATTGTCTACTTTACATAATACACATCTGTAATCTACTTTGTTCAAGGTCAAGTTGGTGGCCAGATGCTAATGATGAGTATTGATTGATTGCTGGATCGATAATTAACTGGTAAATCAACTGGTAAATCAACTGGAAATTCAACTGGTAAATCAACTGGTTAATCAACTGGTAAATCAACTGGTAAATCAACTGGTAAATCAACTGGTAATTCAAATGGTAAATCAACTGGTAAATCAACTGGTAAATCAATTGGTAAATCAATTGGTAAATCAAATGGTAAATCAAATGGTAAATCAAATGGTAAATCAACTGGTAAATCAACTGGTATATCAATTGGTAAATCTATTGGTAGATCAATTGCTAAATCAAATGGTAAATCAATTGGTAAATCAACTGGTTAATCAACTAGTAAATCAACTGGTAAATCAACTGGTAAATCAACTGGTAAATCAATTGGTAAATCAACTGGTAAATTAACTGGAAATTTAACTGGTAAATCAACTGGTAAATCAACTGGTTAATCAACTGGTAAATCAACTGGTAAATCAACTGGTAAATTAACTGGTAATTCAACTGGTAAATCAACTGGTAAATCAACTTGTAAATCATCTGGTCCTAGTTAGCGGTTTTTTTCAATTTCCATATTAAAAACCAGTTGAATGTACTGGTTTCAAAAGGTACCAGTTGACTAATGGTTTGAAGTGGTACCAGTTGCGTACTGGTTTCCAACTGGAATTCCGACCTGGGTAGTGACTTCCCGAATCAATGAGTCGCCTCCAACCGCACTACTGCCATCTACGTCTGTATAATGATACTCCTGGTCATGATAATGTGAGTAATTTCTTAACATTTTTAATATTGTGAACAAATACGCATTCAGGATAAAATATGAACAACAAAAGCTTTTTTTTTTTAAAGATGACTCTGATTATTATAAGTGGGTGATGTTGTGTAAAAGGTTTGCTTTATTATATTTTTTTTCTCACTTTCATCTTGTTTTTTCCACTTTAAACTCCCTTATATTCACTCTCCCTTTCTCGCTCATAATGTATTCTCATTATCATCAGTAGTATTAGTGGGAGCATTTATTTTTAGTATTTTTTGTATTATCATCATCATCATTATCAGTATTATCATTATTAATAATAAGCCTATCTGTACAGCGCTTAGAAAGCGGCTAATTTCCATAAATGGAAAGTTTAGTTCCACGTAGCCCTATTAAAGTAATATTATGTTTATTCTTTTTTCTTTTTCTTCTTTGTAATCTGAGTAGTATTTTCCTATTAAACTTCACCCCACCCCAACACAAACATTCACATGTATCTTTACTTCAAAACTGTCTTCGCTGTCTATTTGACATGTGGTCACTCATATAACCTATTAATTTGGGAAATGGTAAACTTGTGTACCCTGTCTTTGTAAATGTTTTGCATTGGAGACAGGAATGAATCTCCCAAAGAAAACTCTCAGGCTGCCTCCGAACCGAATCCCCCGACACCCTTAAACCTACCCCCACCCCCAACAATCCGATAACGGAGGGACCGCATGCGTGTTTCCAAAATATCCGGCTCGTAACAAAGAAAACGATCTACCCGTATTGACTTTACATACCGGACTTATGCTGAAAAGGGAGGGGGCGGTGCTGGGACCACGCATACGCGTACCCTTAATAACATCAGGGCGATTTAGTAACGAGACGGAAGGCAAAGAGGACGGGAGAATTCACTCAACCGAGATCAAATAATTTATGCAGTTCGAATTCTGTCTATTGAAATACTATTATTCTTATCAGGTGAATGAAATAATTTGAATTAAGGCACTTCACAAAGACTTATGCATTAAATTTGGTTACATTACGAAAATGGTCTATTGTACGGCGATACAACTCCTCCGTCGAGTTTAGGGAAAGAACGCTATTATGGCTGAGAACGGTCGTGAAAATCAACACAACGGAGACATTTCTGGTCCGCACATGCGCAGATTGATTATTTTGCTCGGTTACCCTCGTCTTTACCTTCCGCCATTTTCGTAATGTAACCAAATTGTATCATAAGTCTTTGTGAAGTGCTTCAATACAAATTTTGCCATTCACCTGATAAGAATAATAGTATTTCAATAGACAGAATCCGAACTGCATACATTATTTTGTACACATAAAGATGTATATGGGACTACACAAATGGTGTCGGGGCTACTATACCTTGATTTCCTTATCTTTCTTTGCTCATTACTCAGCCAGAATACATTTTCTTCCAAAATTGTTTGGCACATGATATATTTATTTATAATCTTGAACATTCTTAAGTTTCACTTGATTCTGTGATAATTCATTTTCTTTTTTAACCAGGACTCAAGTTAATCTTTAAATGTTTCTTTCATTTGAAAAACAAACTACTTGCAATGGTATAACCTCCAATTAAACACTGTGTAAATAAAGTTCTGGTTGATTGAGCGTCTCACCGTCTCGTCTGTGGTGAATAGCGCTATAATGTCAATATTAAACCTGGCAAACCTATTGTCTAGAATTCCAGACGGCCTTGTTTTTTTTTAATACCTGCTCGATGTAACAAAAGGTGTGCCTAAACGCGGTGTTAGGGACTTTTAGATTTGCGTGAACTGATACGTGTGACGTCCATTCAAGGCAGTGCATTAAAAGGACGTCGATCGTAGCCATCCCCATTGTGTTCGTGCGAATCTAAAAGTCCCTGTTATTTGTCGTTATAATACCAGCCCGTCGTATCAAACTTATGAATAGCAAAACCAACAAAGAAATTTCAAAGGAACGAAAAATGAGATGCTCACTTGAGTTCAACCGTGAACTGAGTGACAAAGCATTTATTCTTGCTCTGAAATATGACATTCCATTACCTTTGTGTTGCTGACACAGAAGTATCCTGTGTGCATCGATCATAGAAAAACAGCACGTGTATAGTCTTGTACAGATGGAGAAAAGTTACCCTAGAGTAAAGGTAGTGTTAAGAGCTAGTCGGCGTATATGGCGGGCCAAGCATGCTAATATCCGTACAACTGGGGAACTTTTCTCCGTCTGAACAAGACTAATGATCCTCGAGAATGACAAAACAGTACAAAGAAATTAAATCTTGCTCAGACAAATGAACATGAATGCTATTTATGGCCTGAGTTACACTAGCTTTGAGGTTATGTCACTTTGAACCATTTGAGAAGAGATAGAAATATTTGCCACTCATTTGCAAAATCATTGCCCAATTGAAAGCTTCTACGCGAACCATTGATATTATCTCATACAGACCTCTCAGTGAACTTGGTCATATCACGTACGTGTACTTCATGTATGTAAAGAGTATATCATGGGGCCATGTTACTCCCATCCCCCTCCTCACCTCTCTCTCTCTCTCTCTCTCTCTCTCTCTATCTCTATCTCTCTATTTCTCTATATCCCCCTTTCATACTGCTGTATCTATCTGACTGTAGTTCATTTCCTATCTTGTTATCCCCTTCTGGTTCTTGTGCTATCTTGTTAAGATTCATAACCACATCATTACATCTATTTTAAAAGGTTCTTCTTTTTAGACTTCTAACATAGCTGTTCAGATAACCTTTATTGTTGAAATCTATTTTCTCTTCACATTCCATCTCTATATTTATATATCTCTCTCTCTCTCCCTATCTCTCTCTCTCTCTCTATATATATATATATATCGCTATTTCTCTCTATCTCTCTCTTTCTCTCTATCTCTCTCTACCTCTCTCTCTCTCTTTATCTCTCTATCTCTATATATCTCTATCTCTCTCTTTCTCTTTCTCTCTCTCTATCTCTCTCTCTATCTCTCTCTATCTCTCTCTTTCTCTCTCTATCTCTCTTTATATATCTCTCTATATCTCTCTATCTCTCTCTATCTCTCTCTCTCTATCTCTCTTTCTCTCTATCTCTCTCTATCTCTCTATCTCGATCTATCTCTCTAATAATAATAATAATAATAATAATAATAATAATAATAATAAATCTATACAGAGCGAATTTATTTTCCATTTCTTGTTCACATAATATAAACAATAACAAAACAATAATAAACGTAATGGTATAACAGAAATAAGCATTGAAATATCTTTGACATTGTTTTTTAGTCATTGTAATGCAAAATGATTTAATTACAAGAAATGGAAAAAAACGAACCTACTTGAAAGCAAAGGTTGTTAGATGCAGGTTCGCACAATAATAATTATACTTTATACATTTATAACTTAATTTTAAAGAAAAATTACGGAATAAAAAAAAAACATGACAGACAATAGAAAAACAAACAATTAACGAGACAAAAACAAATCTCTCTCTCTTTCTCTCTCTCTCTCTCTATCTCTCTCTATCTCTCTCTCTATTTATCTCTCTATCTCTCCCTATCTCTCTCTATCTCTCTCTATCTCCCTCTATCTCTATCTCTCTCTATCTCTATCTCTCTCTATCTCTCTTTCTCTCTATCTCTCTCTATCTCTCTATCTCTCTATCTCGCTCTATCTCTGTCTATCTCTCTCTCTATATCTCTCTCTATCTCTCTCTCTCTATCTCTCTCTCTATATCTCTCTCTATCTCTCTTTCTCTATCTCTCTATCTCTTTATCTCTCTTTATTTCTCAGTCCTTCAGATCTTTGCTCTTGTGTTACATTTTTTTATATTGGATACCTGTAATTAAACTTTATTAATGATCTGTAGACACATTGAGCCACATTTGCATGTAACTGCTATATTTGAATAAATTAAGTATAATTGTTCCTACTCTATCCATCTTTCTCTCATTTGACTTTTTAATTTTCTAACCCCATCTATCTCCCTCACCTTCATTATGAGTTTTGGGTCTGATAGCTGATGAGCTTGATATTCATATTAGACTGTATATTGCATTATGTAATGACTTTTTCTTTGATTAACCTGATGTCGATGATTTTATGTTGATCATTTGTAATACGGATTTTACCTCTTAATGTCATGTAGCATTGTATATCCTCTAAGAAAATTGAAGCAATGACAATATGCAAAAGACATATTCTTGACTTAAATTATAATTCCTGTTCTGTTGAGTTTTGTTTTCTTTCAAATATTGTTATCCATATTATTTTCTTCAATTATACATAAATGACATTTATTTTTCGCACTCACTAAATGCCATTATTCTCGTTTAAACAGGGGGGGGGGGGCTATTCATTTTTGGAAGGGGATTTACAATATCAAGTTAGATCACGAGGGTCTTTCAAACTCAGCAGTCAATGATGTCATCTTATTTGACGCGATATATATGTTTCTTTGCTCACTACTTCCATTGATATTGCAACAACAACTACTACTACTACTACTACTAATAATAATACAACTTATAGTCCTACTACTACTACTACTACTACTACAACTTATAGTCCTACTACTATTACTTCAACAACAACTACTACTACTATTACTACTACTACTACAACTTATAGTCCTACTACTACTTTAACAATTACTACTACTACTACTACTACACCTTATAGTCATACTACTACTTCAACAACTACTGGTACTAATATTACTACTACTACTACTACTACTACTACTACTTCTACTACTAATAAATAATAATAATACATACATTTATAACGCGCAACATATCCACCCAGGGGTGTTCATTGAGCTTACAATGAGCTACATAATATACTTAGATATAATTTTGCTTACATTACATTACACATGGTTATAAAAAAGAAGAAGATGATATACTTATATATAATTTTGCTTACATTACATTACACATGGTTATACAAAAAGAAGAAGATGATATTAGTTAAAGTTGGCCATTAGATAAGTTTTCAGGCTGGCCTTGAAACTATCTACTGATTTACAGTCATTAAGTGTGTTAGGGAGACTGTTCCACAATCGGGGAGCTGCTGAGGCAAATGCTCGATCTCCCCATGATCGTCTGGTCTTAGGGATGATCAGAGTTGATGTATTGGCAGAACGCAGACCAGAACAAACAGGCTTGCGAAAGTTGAGTAGAGAAGAGATGTACTGTGGCGAGGAGAACTTCAAGGCACGGTATGTGATCAGAAGGATTTTGTAGGTCAGACGATGTTCAACAGGAACTTTTACTACTATTACTAGTACTACTACTACTACTAATACTACTACTACTACTACTACTACTACCTCTACTACTACTACTACTTCTACCACTATTACAACTACTACATTTGATGATTGAGCTAAACATGTGCATGATCAAACGTTGTTCCGAATCAATCATGCTTTCTAAAAATACATTTTCCCCTTTGAATCAGAATTTTAACGAAATGGTTCCTCTTTCCTGACACCATGACAAAAAAAGCCTTCAAGCGACAATCATGGCACAAAGAAATTGTGAATTGCGAATTGTTCCTTTAGAAAGAGCGTCCTCGATTGGCCGCAGATGTGTGCAGCCCTTGTGTTAGTCTTATTCGAGACTCGAAACCACACGTAGTTATGAAACTGTTTCTTGAAGCTCCCTACTAGATACAATTTAGCATACCTTAGTGCGTTATTTTTGAGAGGGGAATCTTAGAAAAGCTAGGCTTCTTGAGCGTGATTCCCAGTATGCATTAAGAACTAGACCATGGTCTGCATGCATCAAATCCTGCACATGCCTGCTCCCAGAGAGACCCAAAACGCGCGAATTCACCTGCCCGCGCCAGATCCCCGTGTCTCCACCGCCGAGGCCAATTCCACATACCCAATCGTGCTAGTGGTGGTGGAGAGGGTAGAAAATGGACATGACATCTTGTCAAATAACATTCATTAGTAGTTTTCACAATTGACATTCAAGTAAAAATACTTAATGTTATAAACACAGATTAATTAAACCATTATTGGCCATAATAAGGGGATGTATGTAAAAACTTTACAACCTCCTACTCCTGGGAAAATATAACAATTATAAACCATGTACATTTTTCAAATTGATTTTTATATATATTATGTATTAACTAGGTATATTCAGGTTATACCTAACTTCTCTGTCCTCATGATGAGGAAAATTGATCGGAATGTTTGAAGTTTTGAACATATGTGGACAACCTGTTTTCCTTCCCAGGTGTCGATGTAATATTTTCGGCAAAAACCTTTTTTTTCGTCAGATAGTAAATTAAACAAAATACATGTATACATAACAAACAAAATACATGTATACATAATAAACAAAATACATGTATACATATTAAACAAATCAGTTGAATAAAACAAACATCCTTGGGAGTTTCAGTTCACTGAAGCCCGTTTCAATTATGTATTTCGTCTGCTCCAGAATAGCAACTGAACCTTCCTTCAACAATGCGGTCTTAATTAAAGACTGTGTGCGCTCAATCATGACAACTGTGACGACATTTCCCATAATAGCTGTACGCCATAATTATAAGCTGTAAATGATAACAACACGGTGGGTCTACAAGCGCCACTTCGAGAGGGCCCAATATTTAAGGTAGGCAAAATGCTACATGAACGTTTAGGACAAAGTAAGGTGGATATGTTTAAACACATTCTTGTTGTTGTTGGTGTTGGTTTTCGTACATTTTTTGTAACACAACTTTATTTGATCTTATCGCTTCCTCCTTTGCAACACTCCGCGTGCAAAATATAACACTGCTACAGTAGGCCTATATCCGTTTATGTATTTTGGGTGTGAGCCAAGCCTCTTTTCCGTTCAATGTCGTGAACAGTTTGAAGTGATATACATCCGCGCTGAACGTGATGCACGCGAGCTACACGCAGTGACGTAGCTAACCTTCCGAAACAGTCTTTATAAATTATGAGTATTACAAAATATCCTCAACATAGTTCTAACAGATTAAAGAAATACAGCGTGTTTGTCAAACTAAAACTAGCAAGCAGCATTGTGCTAAAAGGTTAAAGAAATACAGCGTGTTTGTCAAACTAAAACTAGCAAGCAGCATTGTGCTAAAAGGTTAAAGAAATACAGCGTGTTTGTCAAACTAAAACTAGCAAGCAGCATTGTAAAAAAAGATTAAAGAAATACAGCGTGTTTGTCAAACTAAAACTAGCAAGCAGCATTGTGCTAAAAGGTTAAAGAAATACAGCGTGTTTGTCAAACTAAAACTAGCAAGCAGCATTGTGCTAAAAGGTTAAAGAAATACAGCGTGTTTGTCAAACTAAAACTAGCAAGCAGCATTGTGCTAAAAGGTTAAAGAAATACAGCGTGTTTGTCAAACTAAAACTAGCAAGCAGCATTGTGCTAAAAGGTTAAAGAAATACAGCGTGTTTGTCAAACTAAAACTAGCAAGCAGCATTGTGCTTAAAGTTTCCAAACTAAAGCTGTGTACACGGATTGTGTGAAGTATGACCGTACGTAAGAATAATGAAATATCACCATAGTTATTTACGAGTTGAAATAATCTATTATCACTCAAAATGCATTGTGTGGCCAGTATTGTTAGTTATACATGACGCTACGTATCGGTTTTTGCAAACGATATCCCTAATGGTCTTCTTGTAGATACAACATTTGTTCACAAGCAGAAGGTTTGTCATAGGCCCACTAGTTCCATTCCCGCACCGTAATGCTTTGGGGTTTGTGTTTGTTAATATAACGATCGGCAAACCCCTTTTACGTCTCATTTCAATATATTTGTATGGCACATAGAGGCATGTAAACATTACCAAATGTTTAAAAAGGGGACAATATTCATCGAGCTTTTAAACAGATTATGTCGTACAAAAACAGCAGCACAACAAAATTATTGACAGCATGAAATTAAGATGTCAGAGTCATCACTATTCTACCTGGTAGTGAAGACAAAAATAGTAAAAACAGGACTTCAAGTGAAGATGACTTAGTGAGCATGGGAATAGGTGGTAAATAGATAGATATAAAACTACTCGAACCTACGCATGCCCGCTCCTAGAGTGTATGGCGGGCTGTACAGGCCAATATTCGTATAACTGTAAAAAAATATCCAGCCATCCCATAACAGCGTCATGTATCCCCTCCTTTTCCCGGCTATTATCGACTCAAGCATTCATGCTTTCGGTAGTTGGCCTCTGCATTTATCTTGATTTTTTTTTACTAACCTCCATACTTCCACGTTGTCAATTATATATATGCATTTTTGTATGTGTGTATTTCAGTTGGCAGGTATGTATTAGTATTAGAAATTCAGAACCTTCAATAAAGTAATCTTTAAGGGAAACACATTATAATTTGTGCCTTCAAATTTGCAAAGCCGCTACTGCTTTATTTCGTGGGAAATCAGTTCTCTCTCTCCCTCACACACACACATACACAAACACACGTACAGGGAAATGCTGTCAACCGTGGACCAAGTTTGGTACTTGTGTGTGTGTGCGTAGGTAATCACCAGCATCCGCGGATCACTCCATAGAAAACTACATCAAACCGCGGACGTACCTCCTATCGGATGATACAGGTAGCGAGTGCCTCTCCCGCGCAGTCAAAAGGGGGCGCTGTGACATTTCGCAATACACTCGGACTGATCCAGTCGATGTTGCCTACACGCTGTGACATCTAATATTCAAACGCCTCCTGCGTCGTAAATTTGATAAGGCGGAACCGGTATCGCAACCGTGGACGGTCCCCCATTGCAGGTACGTCCGCGGTTTGAGGTAGTTTTCTATGGTGTGGTCCGCGGTTGCTGGCGTTTTCCTACGCGCACACTCACACACACACACACGATACATACACACATAATCTATTTTAAAGACAATCTTATAGAACAAAGGTTTGTCTTGGATTAGGTTCAGAGGAACTACTTCTATCTTTAAGGATGGGTTCAAGGGGCCCACGGAAGGAGCTCTGTCAGTTTGTTAGAAATCATCTCTCTTTCTCTCTTAAAGACAACTTCATATATCTGTTTTTTCTACTGTTCTACCTACATCCGAAGGATTCGTAAGTAAATGTTGTGCCAATACACCGGCACTGCAATCTGTATTTGTAAAAATGATGTTTTAGGTTCTTCTTGTTTTTTTCTTTTCTCTGTCTCTCCATCTATTATCTATTCTTTTGGATTATCTTTTCTTTCTTTTCTCCTTTTTTGGTTCCGTCGGTCTCTCTCTCTCTCTCTCTCTCTCTCTCTTTCTCCCTCACCCCTGATTTAGGCTGCCAAAGAAAGAGCTCGGATCGGTTATTACAGTCTATATAAACAGTGTTTTCCTTTCTTGAATATCTCGTTGAACGCTGCTTTTCAACATGGCCTAACAAATATTATTTTCACTATTAACTGAACTACTAATCATGTAGGCATGGCAGCAGAAGAAGAAGCAAGTGTTCCTTTGAAGATTGAAGGCAAGTAAATTCGCGGTTCTTCCTTTTTTTTAATACTACTAAAATTAAGATTGGAAAATGATAACAAAAAGAAAAGAAAGAGGAAAATGGGAAAATTCAACAGCTTTAAACCTGCTAGGCAAAACAAGATGGAGAAAAAAAAAGAGGGAAACTTTTGATTTTGTTGCTTTCTTTAGCACACACACACAAAAGAACTAAAATGTCTTCTTTCTTTCCCAGGGAGGGGGGGGGGGGGGGCATTGACATCGCCTTAACTATGAATGTGCCCAACCCTTCCCGAAGCATCTAAAAGAAAACTCTGTTTTGATACTCATTATTGTTGAAAATAATTGTTTTGTTTAAAGGGCCCATGACATCGAAATACAGGTGTATTCCTGCTGGTGTGCAGTCCTGAATACATCTCGTATTTTGATATGTAAACTTCTGAATTTGTTTCATAGATTTTTAAATATTTTTTGTAATATTTGTTTTTCAAACTTACTAAGCTCCCCCAAGAAACCTCCATATCTTATTCCCCTTGTGACATCATCTGTCGGTCATCAATGACTAACTTGAGAAAGTGGCATGTAACTTTGCATGACTTCTGTACCTGCTCCCCCCCCCCAAGAAGATTGCGTCTTTCGCAAAGGTTTATCATTTTTTTTCATCAGAGTGTCTTCTGATCGGGGAAATAAAACGCATCCCCCTTCTCAAAATGCTGGCTACGACCCTGAATAACAATCACAAAACAAACCCACACAACAAAAACATGAAAGAAATATTGTCGGCGGAGCATTTGTCGGCGGAGCAAATATCGGCGGAGCAAATGTCGGCGGAGCAATTGTCGGCGGAGCAAATGTCGTCGGAGCAAATGTCGGCGGAGTAACTGTCGGCGGAGCAAATGTAGCGGAGCAAATGTCGCGGAGCAATTGTCGGTTTTTGCGGAGAATTTGTCACCAGAGTAATCGTCGCAGGAGCATATGTCGGGTTACCCCTTTTTTATCTCTGGTAATTGACCCCTTTCAAATACGAGAAGTTGATTCTTATCACTTCAGATAAGTGCGCAATTCTTTTCCGATAATTGCCCTTATTCAAATCTGAGAGATGCTCGTTTTACTTTGACAAGTGCCCCTTTCCCTCATCTTAAGTGCTCTTTTAATTTATAATGAGTGCCCCTTTTCATCTTTCATGAGTGCCCCTTTAATCTCTGATAAGTGCCCAATAACATGTGCCTCTTTTTCTTCTTGATACAAGCCACCTCCACCATGTCATTAAAGCCCCCTTTCACCTCTGATTAAAGCCCCTATTAAAATCTGATCGGTGCCCCTATTTTTTGAACAAATGCCTATTTTCCTTTATTGTAAGTGTCCCTTTTTTCATTCTCAGGTTTGATAAGTGCATCTTTTCACGTCTAAACATTTCCATTTTAACAATAATACGTTTCTCTTTAATAATACGGGACCTCTCCCTTTTTCACCTCTGATAATTGCCTCTATCAAAATATGATGCATGCCCCTTTTCCGTCGAAAAACGGCCATTTCCCATTTTCATAAGTGCTTTTTTTCATTTCTGGTGAGTTCCTTTTTTCAGGTGAAAGAAGTGCCTAATTTTCACCTCTAATAATTACCCTTTGTACTTTGACACCTGTTCCTTATCTTTTCTGATAGATATTTTTGTCCCTTTCGATAAGTGTCCCCTTTTCATCTCATCATTAAATGTGCCCCTAATTAAAAGCGACTAAGAATAATTTCGCATGTATAGATGATATAATGATATGTTACTTATCAAAGTTCTTTTCAGTCTTCCGTTTTGAAAATGTGCTTATAACCCCCTCAGGATTGGGATTTAGGGTTGTAATTTTCAAATGAATATTCAGATCATCATACCCATCTGCAAAGTATGATGCTTAATTAATACATCTTATGATGTGAAAAAAGAAACAACTATTGAAATTGTTCCTGATAATATAATCATAATGTAGAGGTATATACCAATGTCTAAACAAATGTATATTTTCGCTTTGAGATTTCCCGATGTAGGTGCCTACCCCCCCCCCCCACACACACTTTGGAAGTCGCACCGCCGCCCTTGCTGACGCGTTAGTGTAATCTAATATCATCTGTATTTTTGTCCTTTCCCCTTTTTCTTTGTTCATAGAATGTAAGTAACCATCTAATTTCAAATATTTCATATTTCATCTTTCATAAAGTAACGGATTGTATGTTTAGGCCGAAGTTTTTTTAGTTTACAGGAGGGATTAGACCACCCTGCAAGGTCACTGCACAGGTGGTTATCTCATCATATCAACTCTTAGTTAATATAAGATAAATAGAATGATAGGGGACCAATGGTCACCGATTAGGCATTGTTTGCTACATAGAGGGCGCAAGTAGCTATAAGTAGTACAATGGAGATTTAAAAGGTGCTGTATTTCAAAGCCCAAAATACTTTCTGTTTTAGACTTGATATGCATTGTACATTAAATTAGTCTTTAACCATATTTAAGTGTTTTATAGACTTTGTTTATTTAAATGCTTGACAATCCCAGTGATTTTTTTTTTTGTATGGAAAAAAAAAAGTATTAAAAACAAAAAAAATAGGGGAAAAAAACCAAAAAAAAAAAAAAAAAAAACACAAACAAAAAAATCCGCCCGCCCGCCCCTACTCCAGTATAGCAATCGAGGCCAACCAAACAATTTTGTTTTGGCCTTATCTTATGTTTGTTCTTACTTTAATGAACTACTGGTGTCGTAATTCTCGGTAAGAAGGGATAATCGTGCACAATGATAAAGATATGTTTCTAAAACCATTGTACAAATAAAGACAATACATTTTCCCTTAGGCTTCAATTTGATGATTTCCTTGTTCACCATCAAGAGAGAGAAATGAAAAAGAGGAGTATCATTTGAATATCAATTGTATTGTAATATGAATCTTTATATATTTATTTCTACATTTTGGCTTCGATCATAGCGGGTAAGCATCCATCTAAATTTAATTACAACTTTTTGTCATACATTCCGGTAATCTTTTTATTTGTATTCAATATTGGTATTTTTCAAATTAGCACGATAGAATGATCGGTTGTTGTAGAAATGCTACCATTATTTGTTAATGATCACTTCTAACCATCGGTTTAAACATTCTAATTTTTTACATCGTTTATAAAGTCACGGATTGTATGTTTATCTTTCTTTAAAGAACTGGTGCTAGAATCCTTCGGTAAGAAGGAATATTGGTGCACAATGATAACGAAATGTTTCCCAAACCATAGTATATGCCACATAAAAATAAAGGCATGCAAATAATATATTATACTTTCAATGAAAAAGATGATTATCATTTGTATATGAAGTGAAATCTAATATCATCTGTATTTGTTTTCCATTCCCCTTGTTTTTTGGTTACTAGACTGTAAGTATCCATCTAAATTCAAATATATCTTTGTTATATGTTCTGTTCCTTTTTCAGAATCTTGTTCATGCATTCACTTCCACTGTTTTGTTCAGCTTACCACGTTAGAATGATTGGGTGTTGTTGAAATAAGACTACTTTTCCATGATCACTTCTAACCATCGGTTTAAGATTTCTAATTGATCATCTTTTATAAAATCGCGGATTGTATGTTGATCTTATGTTGTTCTTAATTTAATGAACTGGTGTTGTAATTCTTCGGTAAAAAGGGATATTCGTGCACTATGTTAAAGATATGTTTCCTAAAATAGTGTAACCATTAATGCCATTTATGAAAAATGGCATAAAAGTTGTCTCTTATGCTTCCAACTGATGATCTCCTTCTTTCTCATATGGAAAGGTGGATGAAAAAGATGAGTATCATAAGTATATGAAGTTTATTCTAATATCTAGTTTTATCTATATTCCTCTACTATTTCGTTTCATTCATAGCGGGTAAGTATCCATCTAAATATAATTACAGCTTTCTTAAACATTCCGGATTTTTTCTGAGTGTTTTATATATGTATTCAATTTTTAGTAATTATTAACTTCCCAACATAGAAGTCTTGGGTGTTGTGGAAATGCTATCTCCTCTTCATGATAACTTCCAACTACCGGTTCTTAAAATTCTAATTTGTCATCATTTATGAAGTCATGGATTGTATGTTTATCTTATGTTTTTGTATAACTTCAATGAACTGGTGTTGTAATATTTGAGTAGGAAGGGCTATTCGTGCACAATGATAAAGCTATGTTTCCTAAACCAATGTAATCATAAATGCCCCTTAAGAATACGGCATGAAATTGTATGTAAGGCTTCCAACTGATGATCTCCATCATTCCCATAAAGAAAGAGAAAAATGAAAGATGACTTTTATTTGTATATAAAGTGTGATCTAATATAATCCGCATTTGTCCCTTTCCCTTGTTTTTTGTTGATAGATTGTAAGTATCCATCTAAATTCATATATGTTTTTGTTACATGTTTTGGTCATTTTTCATAAGTTTGTTCATGTCTAGACTTCGACGCTTTCGTTCAGCTCACCACGTTACAATGCTTGAGTTAAAATATATCTTTGTTATATTTTCTGGTCATTTATCAGATCTTTTTTCATGTATTTAATTATACGATTAAAAAAAAAAAAGCTAACCACATTAGAATGCTTGGGCGTTGTAAAAATGATGTCACCTATTTATGATAACTTCCAACTATAGGTTTCAATTTTTTTATTTTTATATATATTGAGTGTTTGTCTTACTTAAATGAACTAGTGTTGTAATCCTGCGGTAAAAAGGAATTTACATGCACATTGATGAAGATATGTTCCCAAAACCATCGAACCATGAATGGCACTAAAACAAAAATCATAAAATAATTGTATAGCCTTCCAATTGATGATCTTCCTCATCCCCATGAAGAAAGAGAAACGAAAAAGATGAGTATCATTTGTATATAAAGTGTCCTCTAATGTCATCTGTATATTTTTCCTTTCTCCTTGTCTTTTGTTCATAGCCCGTAAGTATCCATCTAAATTCACATATATTTTTGTAACATGTTCTGGTCATTTTTCATAATCTTTTTCATGTTTAGACTTCTACGCTTTGGTTCAGCTCATCACGTTAGAATGATTGAGAAGTGAAGAAATGTTTCCACCTATATATAAAAACTTCAAACCATTGGTTTCGAAAAAATTTTTTTTCATCTTTAATAAAGTCACGGGGGATATGTTTTTATTCTGTTTTTGTATTATTTAAATGAACCAGTGTTGTAATCCTTCGGTCAGAAGGGATATGCATGCACAAAGATGAAGATATGTTTCCAAAACCATCGAACCATCAATGGCACTAAAAATATAATCATAAAACAATTTAATGGGCTTCCAATTGATTATCTCCTTCTTCCCCATGATGATAGAGAATGAAAAAGATGAGTATCATTTGTATATGAAGTGTATTCTAATGTCATTTGTATACTTTTCTTTCCCCTTGTCCTTTGTTCGTAGATGGTAAGTATTCATCTAAATTCATATATATTTTTGTCACATGTTCTGCTCATTTATCATAATCTTGTTCATGTATAGACTTCTACGCTTTGGTTCAGCTCACAATGTTAAAATGCTTGAGTGTTGTAGAAATGATTTCACCTTTAAATGAAAACTTCAAACCATAGGTTTCGAAAATGTAATTATTTATATTTCATAAAGTCACAGATTCTATGCTTACATTGTGTGTTTGTCTTACTTAAATGAACTAGTGTTGTAGTCGTTAGGTAAGGAGGGATATACATGCACAATAATGAAGATATGTTCCCAAAACCATCGAACCATAAATGGCACTAAAAGTATAATCAGAAAACAATTTAATAGGCTTCCAATTGATGATCTTCTTCATCCTCATGAAGAAAGAGAATGAAAAAGATGAGTATCATTTGTATATGAAGTGTAATCTAATGTCATCTGTATACTTTTCCTTTCCCCTTGTCCTTTGTTAATAGAATGTAAGTATTAATCTAAATTCATATATATTTTTGTTACATGTTCTAGTTATTTTTTGATGAGTTTGTTCATGTTTAGTCTTCGACGCTTTCGTTCAGCTCACCATGTCAGAATGCTTGAGTGTTGTAGAAATGATTTCTCCTTTAAATGAAAACTTCCAACCATAGGTTTCGAAAATGTAATTATTTATATTTCATAAAGTCACAGATTCTATGCTTACATTGTGTGTTTGTCCAACTTAAATGAACTAGTGTTGTAGTCGTTAGGTAAAGAGGGATATACATGCACAATGATGAAGATATGTTCCCAAAACCATCGAACCATAAATGGCACTAAAAATATAATCATAAAACAATTTAATAGGCTTCCAATTGATGATCTCCTTCTTCCCCATGATGATAGAGAATGAAAAAGATGAGTATCATATGTAAATAAAGTGTAATCTAATGTCATCTGTATACTTTTCCTTTCCCCTTGTCTTTTGTTCATAGCCCGTAAGTATCCATCTAAATTCATATATGTTTTTGTTACATGTTCTGGTTATTTTTTCATGATTTTGTTCATGTTTAGACTTCGACGCTTTCGTTTAGCTTACCACGTTAAAATGCATGAGAAGTGTAGAAAAGATTTCCCCTATATATGAAAACTGCCAACGATAGGTTTCGAATTTTTATTTTTCATCTTTAATAAAGTCAAAGATTCTATGCTTACATTGTGTGTTTGTCTTACTTAAATGAACCAGTGTTGTAATCCTTCGGTAAGAAGGGATATGCATGCACAATGATGAAGATATGTCTCAAAAACCATCAAACCATGAATGGCACTAACAAATAAAAGCATAAACCTATTTATTCGGCTTCCAATTGATGATCTCCTTCTTCCCCATGATGAAAGATAATGAAAAAAAATGAGTATCATATGTAAATAAAGTGTAATCTAATGTCATCTGTATACTTTTCCTTTCCCCTTGTCCATTGTTCATAGATGGTAAGTATCCATCTAAATTCATATATATTTTTTCACATATTCTGGTCATTGTTAAGATTTCTACGCTTTGGTTCAGCTTACCACGTTAGAATGTTTGGGTGTTGTAAAAATTATACCACCTATATTTAAAAACCTCCAGCAAAATGTTTGGAATATTTTATTTTTCATCTTTAAAAAAAGTTACATATTCTACGCTATATATTGTGTGTTTGTCTTACTTAAAAGAACTAGTGGTGCAATCCTTCGGTAAGAAGGGATATGCATGCACAATGATGAAGATACGTCTCCAAAACCATCGACCCATTAATGGCACTAAAAAAGAAAAGCATAACCCTTTTTTTTAAGGCTTCGAAATGATGATCTCCTTCTTCCCCATGAAAAAAGAGAATTGAAAAAAATGAATAACATTTGTATATCAAGGGTAATCTAATGTAATCTGTATACTTTTCCTTTCCCCTTGTCCTTTGTTAATAGAATGTAAGTATTAATCTAAATTCATATATATTTTTGTTACATGTTCTGGTTATTTTTTGATAAGTTTGTTCATGTTTAGTCTTCGACGCTTTCGTTCAGCTCACCATGTTAAAATGCTTGAGTGTTGTAGAAATGATTTCACCTTTATATGAAAACTTCCAACCATAGGTTTCGAAAATGTAATCATTTATATTTCATAAAGTCACAGATTCTATGCTTACATTGTGTGTTTGTCTTACTTAAATGAACTAGTGTTGTAGTCGTTAGGTAAGGAGGGATATACATGCACAATGATGAAGATATGTTCCCAAAACCATCGAACTATAAATGGCACTAAAAGTATAATCAGAAAACAATTTAATAGGCTTCCAATTGATGATCTCCTTCTTCCCCATGATGATAGAGAATGAAAAAGATGAGTATCATATGTAAATAAAGTGTAATCTAATGTCATCTGTATACTTTTCCTTTCCCCTTGTCTTTTGTTCATAGCCCGTAAGTATCCATCTAAATTCATATATGTTTTTGTTACATGTTCTGGTTATTTTTTCATGATTTTGTTCATGTTTAGACTTCGACGCTTTCGTTCAGCTTACCACGTTAAAATGCATGAGAAGTGTAGAAAAGATTTCCCCTATATATGAAAACTGCCAACGATAGGTTTCGAAAATTTTATTGTTCATCTTTAATAAAGTCACGTGGGATATGTTTTTATTCTTTGTTTGTATTACTTAAATGAACTAGTGTTGTAATCCTTCGGTAAGAAGGGATATGCATGCACAAAGATGAAGATATGTTTCCAAAACTATCGAACCATGAATGGCACTAACAAATAAAAGCATACAACTATTTCTTAGGCTTCCAATTGATGATCTCCTTCTTCCCCATGAAGAAAGAGAAATTAAAAAGATCAGTATAATTTGTAAATAAAGTGTAATCTAATGTCATATGTATTTTTTCCTGTCCCTTTGTCCTTTGGTTATAGTTAGTAAGTATCCATCTAAATTCACATATATTTTTGTAACATGTTCTGGTCATTTTTCATAATCTTTTTCATGTTTAGACTTCTACGCTTTGGTTCAGCTCATCACGTTAGAATGATTGAGAAGTGAAGAAATGTTTCCACCTATATATAAAAACTTCAAACCATTGGTTTCGAAAATTTTTTTTTTCATCTTTAATAAAGTCACGGGGGATATGTTTTTATTCTGTTTTTGTATTATTTAAATGAACCAGTGTTGTAATCCTTCGGTCAGAAGGGATATGCATGCACAAAGATGAAGATATGTTTCCAAAACCATCGAACCATCAATGGCACTAAAAATATAATCATAAAACAATTTAATGGGCTTCCAATTGATTATCTCCTTCTTCCCCATGATGATAGAGAATGAAAAAGATGAGTATCATTTGTATATGAAGTGTATTCTAATGTCATTTGTATACTTTTCTTTCCCCTTGTCCTTTGTTCGTAGATGGTAAGTATTCATCTAAATTCATATATATTTTTGTCACATGTTCTGCTCATTTATCATAATCTTGTTCATGTATAGACTTCTACGCTTTGGTTCAGCTCACAATGTTAAAATGCTTGAGTGTTGTAGAAATGATTTCACCTTTAAATGAAAACTTCAAACCATAGGTTTCGAAAATGTAATTATTTATATTTCATAAAGTCACAGATTCTATGCTTACATTGTGTGTTTGTCTTACTTAAATGAACTAGTGTTGTAGTCGTTAGGTAAGGAGGGATATACATGCACAATAATGAAGATATGTTCCCAAAACCATCGAACCATAAATGGCACTAAAAGTATAATCAGAAAACAATTTAATAGGCTTCCAATTGATGATCTTCTTCATCCTCATGAAGAAAGAGAATGAAAAAGATGAGTATCATTTGTATATGAAGTGTAATCTAATGTCATCTGTATACTTTTCCTTTCCCCTTGTCCTTTGTTAATAGAATGTAAGTATTAATCTAAATTCATATATATTTTTGTTACATGTTCTAGTTATTTTTTGATGAGTTTGTTCATGTTTAGTCTTCGACGCTTTCGTTCAGCTCACCATGTCAGAATGCTTGAGTGTTGTAGAAATGATTTCTCCTTTAAATGAAAACTTCCAACCATAGGTTTCGAAAATGTAATTATTTATATTTCATAAAGTCACAGATTCTATGCTTACATTGTGTGTTTGTCCAACTTAAATGAACTAGTGTTGTAGTCGTTAGGTAAAGAGGGATATACATGCACAATGATGAAGATATGTTCCCAAAACCATCGAACCATAAATGGCACTAAAAATATAATCATAAAACAATTTAATAGGCTTCCAATTGATGATCTCCTTCTTCCCCATGATGATAGAGAATGAAAAAGATGAGTATCATATGTAAATAAAGTGTAATCTAATGTCATCTGTATACTTTTCCTTTCCCCTTGTCTTTTGTTCATAGCCCGTAAGTATCCATCTAAATTCATATATGTTTTTGTTACATGTTCTGGTTATTTTTTCATGATTTTGTTCATGTTTAGACTTCGACGCTTTCGTTTAGCTTACCACGTTAAAATGCATGAGAAGTGTAGAAAAGATTTCCCCTATATATGAAAACTGCCAACGATAGGTTTCGAATTTTTATTTTTCATCTTTAATAAAGTCAAAGATTCTATGCTTACATTGTGTGTTTGTCTTACTTAAATGAACCAGTGTTGTAATCCTTCGGTAAGAAGGGATATGCATGCACAATGATGAAGATATGTCTCAAAAACCATCAAACCATGAATGGCACTAACAAATAAAAGCATAAACCTATTTATTCGGCTTCCAATTGATGATCTCCTTCTTCCCCATGATGAAAGATAATGAAAAAAAATGAGTATCATATGTAAATAAAGTGTAATCTAATGTCATCTGTATACTTTTCCTTTCCCCTTGTCCATTGTTCATAGATGGTAAGTATCCATCTAAATTCATATATATTTTTTCACATATTCTGGTCATTGTTAAGATTTCTACGCTTTGGTTCAGCTTACCACGTTAGAATGTTTGGGTGTTGTAAAAATTATACCACCTATATTTAAAAACCTCCAGCAAAATGTTTGGAATATTTTATTTTTCATCTTTAAAAAAAGTTACATATTCTACGCTATATATTGTGTGTTTGTCTTACTTAAAAGAACTAGTGGTGCAATCCTTCGGTAAGAAGGGATATGCATGCACAATGATGAAGATACGTCTCCAAAACCATCGACCCATTAATGGCACTAAAAAAGAAAAGCATAACCCTTTTTTTTAAGGCTTCGAAATGATGATCTCCTTCTTCCCCATGAAAAAAGAGAATTGAAAAAAATGAATAACATTTGTATATCAAGGGTAATCTAATGTAATCTGTATACTTTTCCTTTCCCCTTGTCCTTTGTTAATAGAATGTAAGTATTAATCTAAATTCATATATATTTTTGTTACATGTTCTGGTTATTTTTTGATAAGTTTGTTCATGTTTAGTCTTCGACGCTTTCGTTCAGCTCACCATGTTAAAATGCTTGAGTGTTGTAGAAATGATTTCACCTTTATATGAAAACTTCCAACCATAGGTTTCGAAAATGTAATCATTTATATTTCATAAAGTCACAGATTCTATGCTTACATTGTGTGTTTGTCTTACTTAAATGAACTAGTGTTGTAGTCGTTAGGTAAGGAGGGATATACATGCACAATGATGAAGATATGTTCCCAAAACCATCGAACTATAAATGGCACTAAAAGTATAATCAGAAAACAATTTAATAGGCTTCCAATTGATGATCTCCTTCTTCCCCATGATGATAGAGAATGAAAAAGATGAGTATCATATGTAAATAAAGTGTAATCTAATGTCATCTGTATACTTTTCCTTTCCCCTTGTCTTTTGTTCATAGCCCGTAAGTATCCATCTAAATTCATATATGTTTTTGTTACATGTTCTGGTTATTTTTTCATGATTTTGTTCATGTTTAGACTTCGACGCTTTCGTTCAGCTTACCACGTTAAAATGCATGAGAAGTGTAGAAAAGATTTCCCCTATATATGAAAACTGCCAACGATAGGTTTCGAAAATTTTATTGTTCATCTTTAATAAAGTCACGTGGGATATGTTTTTATTCTTTGTTTGTATTACTTAAATGAACTAGTGTTGTAATCCTTCGGTAAGAAGGGATATGCATGCACAAAGATGAAGATATGTTTCCAAAACTATCGAACCATGAATGGCACTAACAAATAAAAGCATACAACTATTTCTTAGGCTTCCAATTGATGATCTCCTTCTTCCCCATGAAGAAAGAGAAATTAAAAAGATCAGTATAATTTGTAAATAAAGTGTAATCTAATGTCATATGTATTTTTTCCTGTCCCTTTGTCCTTTGGTTATAGTTAGTAAGTATCCATCTAAATTCATATATGTTTTTGTTACATGTTTTGGTCATTTTTCATAAGTTTGTTCATGTCTAGACTTCGACGCTTTCGTTCAGCTCACCACGTTACAATGCTTGAGTTGTGTAAAAATGATTCCACTTATAAAACAAACTTCGAACAATAGGTTTCGAAAATTCTATTTTTCATCTTTAATAAAATCAAAGATTCTATGCTTACTTTCTGTGTTTGTCTTACTTAAAGGAACCAGTGTTGTAATCCTTCGGTAAGAAGGGATAAGCATGCACAATGATAAAGATATGTCTCAAAAACCATCAAACCATGAATGGCACTAACAAATAAAAGCATAAACCTATTTATTCGGCTTCCAATTGATGATCTCCTTCTTCCCCATGATGAAAGATAATGAAAAAAAATGAGTATCATATGTAAATAAAGTGTAATCTAATGTCATCTGTATACTTTTCCTTTCCCCTTGTCCATTGTTCATAGATGGTAAGTATCCATCTAAATTCATATATATTTTTTCACATATTCTGGTCATTGTTAAGATTTCTACGCTTTGGTTCAGCTTACCACGTTAGAATGTTTGGGTGTTGTAAAAATTATACCACCTATATTTAAAAACCTCCAGCAAAATATTTGGAACATTTTATTTTTCATCTTTAAAAAAAGTTACATATTCTACGCTATATATTGTGTGTTTGTCTTACTTAAAAGAACTAGTGGTGCAATCCTTCGGTAAGAAGGGATATGCATGCACAATGATGAAGATACGTCTCCAAAACCATCGACCCATTAATGGCACTAAAAAAGATAAGCATAACACTTTTTTTTTAGGCTTCGAAATGATGATCTCCTTCTTCCCCATGAAAAAAGAGAATTGAAAAAAATGAATAACATTTGTATATCAAGGGTAATCTAATGTAATCTGTATACTTTTCCTTTCCCCTTGTCCTTTGTTAATAGAATGTAAGTATTAATCTAAATTCATATATATTTTTGTTACATGTTCTGGTTATTTTTTGATGAGTTTGTTCATGTTTAGTCTTCGACGCTTTCGTTCAGCTCACCATGTTAAAATGCTTGAGTGTTGTAGAAATGATTTCACCTTTATATGAAAACTTCCAACCATAGGTTTCGAAAATGTAATCATTTATATTTCATAAAGTCACAGATTCTATGCTTACATTGTGTGTTTGTCTTACTTAAATGAACTAGTGTTGTAGTCGTTAGGTAAGGAGGGATATACATGCACAATGATGAAGATATGTTCCCAAAACCATCGAACTATAAATGGCACTAAAAGTATAATCAGAAAACAATTTAATAGGCTTCCAATTGATGATCTCCTTCTTCCCCATGATGATAGAGAATGAAAAAGATGAGTATCATATGTAAATAAAGTGTAATCTAATGTCATCTGTATACTTTTCCTTTCCCCTTGTCTTTTGTTCATAGCCCGTAAGTATCAATCTAAATTCATATATGTTTTTGTTACATGTTCTGGTTATTTTTTCATGATTTTGTTCATGTTTAGACTTCGACGCTTTCGTTCAGCTTACCACGTTAAAATGCATGAGAAGTGTAGAAAAGATTTCCCCTATATATGAAAACTGCCAACGATAGGTTTCGAAAATTTTATTGTTCATCTTTAATAAAGTCACGTGGGATATGTTTTTATTCTTTGTTTGTATTACTTAAATGAACTAGTGTTGTAATCCTTCGGTAAGAAGGGATATGCATGCACAAAGATGAAGATATGTTTCCAAAACTATCGAACCATGAATGGCACTAAAAGTATAATCAGAAAACAATTTAATAGGCTTCCAATTGATGATCTCCTTCTTCCCCATGATGATAGAGAATGAAAAAGATGAGTATCATATGTAAATAAAGTGTAATCTAATGTCATCTGTATACTTTTCCTTTCCCCTTGTCTTTTGTTCATAGCCCGTAAGTATCCATCTAAATTCATATATGTTTTTGTTACATGTTCTGGTTATTTTTTCATGATTTTGTCCATGTTTAGACTTCGACGCTTTCGTTCAGCTCATCACGTTAGAATGCATGAGAAGTGTAGAAATGATTCCACCTATATATGAAAACTGCCAACGATAGGTTTCGAAAATTTTATTGTTCATCTTTAATAAAGTCACGTGGGATATGTTTGTATTCTTTGTTTGTATTACTTAAATGAACTAGTGTTGTAATCCTTCGGTAAGAAGGGATATGCATGCACAAAGATGAAGATATGTTTCCAACACTATCGAACCATGAATGGCACTAACAAATAAAAGCATACAACTATTTCTTAGGCTTCCAATTGATGATCTCCTTCTTCCCCATGAAGAAAGAGAAATTAAAAAGATTAGTATAATTTGTAAATAAAGTGTAATCTAATGTCATCTGTATTTTTTCCTGTCCCTTTGTCCTTTGGTTATAGTTGGTAAGTATCCATCTAAATTCATATATGTTTTTGTTACATGTTTTGGTCATTTTTCATAAGTTTGTTCATGTCTAGACTTCGACGCTTTCGTTCAGCTCACCACGTTACAATGCTTGAGTTGTGTAAACATGATTCCACTTATAAACAAAACTTCGAACAATAGGTTTCGAAAATTCTATTTTTCATCTTTAATAAAATCAAAGATTCTATGCTTACTTTGTGTGTTTGTCTTACTTAAAGGAACCAGTGTTGTAATCCTTTGGTAAGAAGGGATAAGCATGCACAATGATGAAGATATGTTTAAAAAAAAAACATCGAACCATGAATGGCACTAACAAATAAAAGCAAACAACTATCTTTAGGCTTCAAATTGATGATCTCCTTCTTCCCATGATGAAAGAGAATGAAAAAGATGAGTATCATTTGTAAATAAAATGTAATCTAATGTCATCTGTATACTTTTCCTTTTCCGTTGTCTTTTGTTCATAGATTGTAAGTATCCATCTAAATTCATATATATTTTTGTCACATATTCTGGTCATTGTTCAGATTTCTACGCTTTGGTTCAGCTTACCACGTTAGAATGTTTGGGTGTTGTAAAAATTATACCACCTATATTTAAAAACCTCCAGCAAAATGTTTGATACATTTTATTTTTCATCTTTAAAAAAATTCACATATTCTACGCTATATATTGTGTGTTTGTCTTACTTAAAAGAACTAGTGGTGCAATCCTTCGGTAAGAAGGGATATACATGCACAATGATGAAGATATGTTTAAACAAACAACGAACCATCAATGGCACTAAAAATATAATCATAAAACAATTGTATAGGCTTCCAATTGATGATATTCTTCATCCCCATGAAGAAAGAGAACGAAAAAAAAAGGTGAGTATCATTTGTATATGAAGTGTAATCTAATGTCATCTGTATACTTTTCCTTTCCCCTTGTCTTTTGTTCATAGCCCGTAAGTAACCATCTAAATATATATATATTGTTATAACATGTAATGGTAATTTGTCATGATCTTGTTCATGTTTAGACTTCTACGCTTTGGTTCAGCTCACCACGTTAGAATGCTTGAGTAATTAGGAAATGATTACACCTATGTAAGAAAACTTCCAACCATTGGTTTCGAACATTTTATTGTTTATCTTTAATAAAGTCACGGGGGATATGTTTTTATTCTTTGTTTGTATTACTTAAATGAACTAGTGTTGTAATCCTTCGGTAAGAAGGGATATGCATGCACAAAGATGAAGATATGTTTCCAAAACTATCGAACCATGAATGGCACTAACAAATAAAAGCATAAAACTATTTCTTAGGCTTCCAATTGTTGATCTCCTTCTTCCCCATCAAGAAAAAGAAATGAAAAAGATGAATAACATTTGTATATCAATTGTAATCTAATGCCATCTGTATACTTTTCCTTTTCCCTTGTCTTTTGTTTATAGCCCGTAAGTATCCATCTAAATTCACATTTTTGTTGGTCACATGTTGTGGTCATTGTTTAGATTTCTACGCTTTGGTTCAGCTTACCACGTTAGAATGCTTGGGTGTTGTAGAAATTATACCACCTATACATGAAAACTTCCAACAAAATGTTTCGAACATTTTATTTTTCATCTTTAAAAAAGTCACATATTATACGCTATATATTATGTGTTTGTCTTACTTAAATGAACTAGTGTTGTAATCCTTAGGTAAGAAGGGATATACATGCACAATGATGAAGATATTTTTCCAAAACCATCGAACCATGAATGGCACTTAAAAAAGAAAAAACAAATCTTTAGGCTTCAAATTGATGATCTCCTTCATCCCCATGATGAAAGAGAATGAAAAAGATGAGTATCATATGTAAATAAAGTGTAATCTAATGTCATCTGTATACTTTTCCTTTCCCCTTGTCTTTTGTTCATAGTCCGTAAGTATCCGTCTAAATTCATATATGTTTTTGTTACATGTTTTGGTCATTTTTCATAAGTGTGTTCATGACTAGACTTCGACGCTTTCGTTCAGCTCACCACGTTACAATGCTTGAGTTGTGTAAACATGATTCCACTTATAAAAAAAACTTCGAACAATAGGTTTCGAAAATTCTATTTTTCATCTTTAATAAAATCAAAGATTCTATGCTTACTTTGTGTGTTTGTCTTACTTAAAGGAACCAGTGTTGTAATCCTTTGGTAAGAAGGGATAAGCATGCACAATGATGAAGATATGTTTAAAAAAAAACCATCGAACCATGAATGGCACTAACAAATAAAAGCATACAACTATCTTTAGGCTTCAAATTGATGATCTCCTTCTTTCCATGATGAAAGATAATGAAAAAGATGAGTATCATTTGTAAATAAAGTGTAATCTAATGACATCTGTATATTTTTCCTTTCCCCTCGTTCTTTGTTCATAGGGAGTAAGTATCCATCTAAATTCATATATATTTTTGTCACATGTTCTGGTTATTTTTCATAATCTTGTTCATGTTTAGACTTCTATGCTTTAGTTCAGCTCACCACGTTAGAATGCTTGAGTGTTGTAGAAATGTTTTCACCTTTATATGAAAACTTCCAAACATTGGTTTCGACAATTTTATTTTTCATCTTTAATAAAGTCACGGGGGATATGCTTTTATTTTGTGTTTGTATTATTTAAATAAACTAGTGCTGTAATCCTTCGGTAAGAGGGGACATGCATGCACAATGATGAAGAAATGTCTCCAAAACCATCCAACCATAAATGGTACTAAAAAAAGCATAGAACTATTTGTTAGGTTTTCAATTGATGATCTCCTTCTTCCCCATCAAGAAAAAGAAATGAAAAAGATGAATAACATTTGTATATCAATTGTAATCTAATGCCATCTGTATACTTTTCCTTTTCCCTTGTCTTTTGTTTATAGCCCGTAAGTATCCATCTAAATTCACATTTTTTTTGGTCACATGTTGTGGTCATTGTTTAGATTTCTACGCTTTGGTTCAGCTTACCACGTTAGAATGCTTGGGTGTTGTAGAAATTTTACCACCTATACATGAAAACTTCCAACAAAATGTTTCGAACATTTTATTTTTCATCTTTAAAAAAGTCACATATTATACGCTATATATTATGTGCTTGTCTTACTTAAATGAACTAGTGTTGTAATCCTTAGGTAAAAAGGGATATACATGCACAATGATGAAGATATTTTTCCAAAACCATCGAACCATGAATGGCACTTAAAAAAGAAAAAACAAATCTTTAGGCTTCAAATTGATGATCTCCTTCATCCCCATGATGAAAGAGAATGAAAAAGATGAGTATCATATGTAAATAAAGTGTAATCTAATGTCATCTGTATACTTTTCCTTTCCCCTTGTCTTTTGTTCATAGTCCGTAAGTATCCGTCTAAATTCATATATGTTTTTGTTACATGTTTTGGTCATTTTTCATAAGTGTGTTCATGACTAGACTTCGACGCTTTCGTTCAGCTCACCACGTTACAATGCTTGAGTTGTGTAAACATGATTCCACTTATAAAAAAAACTTCGAACAATAGGTTTCGAAAATTCTATTTTTCATCTTTAATAAAATCAAAGATTCTATGCTTACTTTGTGTGTTTGTCTTACTTAAAGGAACCAGTGTTGTAATCCTTTGGTAAGAAGGGATAAGCATGCACAATGATGAAGATATGTTTAAAAAAAAAACATCGAACCATGAATGGCACTAACAAATAAAAGCATACAACTATCTTTAGGCTTCAAATTGATGATCTCCTTCTTTCCATGATGAAAGATAATGAAAAAGATGAGTATCATTTGTAAATAAAGTGTAATCTAATGACATCTGTATATTTTTCCTTTCCCCTCGTTCTTTGTTCATAGGGAGTAAGTATCCATCTAAATTCATATATATTTTTGTCACATGTTCTGGTTATTTTTCATAATCTTGTTCATGTTTAGACTTCTATGCTTTAGTTCAGCTCACCACGTTAGAATGCTTGAGTGTTGTAGAAATGTTTTCACCTTTATATGAAAACTTCCAAACATTGGTTTCGACAATTTTATTTTTCATCTTTAATAAAGTCACGGGGGATATGCTTTTATTTTGTGTTTGTATTACTTAAATAAACTAGTGCTGTAATCCTTCGGTAAGAGGGGACATGCATGCACAATGATGAAGAAATGTCTCCAAAACCATCCAACCATAAATGGTACTAAAAAAAGCATAGAACTATTTGTTAGGTTTTCAATTGATGATCTCCTTCTTCCCCATCAAGAAAAAGAAATGAAAAAGATGAATAACATTTGTATATCAATTGTAATCTAATGCCATCTGTATACTTTTCCTTTTCCCTTGTCTTTTGTTTATAGCCCGTAAGTATCCATCTAAATTCACATTTTTTTTGGTCACATGTTGTGGTCATTGTTTAGATTTCTACGCTTTGGTTCAGCTTACCACGTTAGAATGCTTGGGTGTTGTAGAAATTTTACCACCTATACATGAAAACTTCCAACAAAATGTTTCGAACATTTTATTTTTCATCTTTAAAAAAGTCACATATTATACGCTATATATTATGTGCTTGTCTTACTTAAATGAACTAGTGTTGTAATCCTTAGGTAAGAAGGGATATACATGCACAATGATGAAGATATTTTTCCAAAACCATCGAACCATGAATGGCACTTAAAAAAGAAAAAACAAATCTTTAGGCTTCAAATTGATGATCTCCTTCATCCCCATGATGAAAGAGAATGAAAAAGATGAGTATCATATGTAAATAAAGTGTAATCTAATGTCATCTGTATACTTTTCCTTTCCCCTTGTCTTTTGTTCATAGTCCGTAAGTATTCATCTAAATTCATATATATTTTTGTCACATGTTCTGGTCATTTTTCATAATCTTGTTCATGTTTAGACTTCTACGCTTTGGTTCAGTTCACCACGTTAGAATGCTTGAGTGTTGTAGAAACGATTTCACCTTTATATGAAAACTTCCATCCACTGGTTTCGACAATTTTATTTTTCATCTTTAATAAAGTCACAGGGAATATGCTTTTATAGTGTCTTTGTCTTACTTAAATGAACTAGTGTTGTAATCCTTCGGTAAAAAGGAAAATACAAGCACATTGATAAAGATATGTTCCTAAAACCATCGGAACATAAATGGCACTAGAAATATAATCATAAAACAATGTTGTAGGCTTCAAATTCATGATCTCCTTCATTCCCATGGTGAAAGAGAAATGAAACAGATGAGTAACATTTGTATATCAACTGTAATCTAATGTCATCTGTATATTTTTCCTTTCCCCTTGTCCGATGTTCATAGATTGTAAGTATCCATCGAAATTCACATTTTCTTTTGGTCACATGTTCTGGTCTTTGTTTTAGATTTCTACGCTTTGGTTCAGCTTACCACGTTAGAATGCTTGGGTGTTGTAGAAATTATACCACCTATACATGAAAACTTCCAACAAAATGTTTCGTACATTGTATTTTTCATCTTTAAAAAAGTCACGGGGATATGCTTTTATTTTGTGTTTGTATTACTTAAATAAACTAGTGCTGTAATCCTTTGGTAAGAGGGGACATGCATGCACAATGATGAAGAAATGTCTCCAAAACCATCCAACCATAACTGGTACTAAAAAAAAAGCATAGAACTATTTGTTAGGTTTTCAACTGATGATCTCCTTCTTCCCCATCAAGAAAAAGAAATGAAAAAGATGAATAACATTTGTATATCAATTGTAATCTAATGCCATCTGTATATTTTTCCTTTTCCCTTGTCTTTTGTTCATAGCTTTTAAGTATCCATCTAAATTCACATTTTCTTTTGGTCACATGTTCTGGTCATTTTTTTTAGATTTCTACGCTTTGGTTCAGCTTACCACGTTAGAATGCTTGGGTGTTGTAGAAATTATACCACCTATACATGAAAACTTCCAACAAAATGTTTCGAACATTTTATTTTTCATCTTTAAAAAAGTCACATATTATACGCTATATATTATGTGTTTGTCTTACTTAAATGAACTAGTGTTGTAATCCTTAGGTAAGAAGGGATATACATGCACAATGATGAAGATATTTTTCCAAAACCATCGAACCATGAATGGCACTTAAAAAAGAAAAAACAAATCTTTAGGCTTCAAATTGATGATCTCCTTCATCCCCATGATGAAAGAGAATGAAAAAGATGAGTATCATATGTAAATAAAGTGTAATCTAATGTCATCTGTATACTTTTCCTTTCCCCTTGTCTTTTGTTCATAGTCCGTAAGTATTCATCTAAATTCATATATATTTTTGTCACATGTTCTGGTCATTTTTCATAATCTTGTTCATGTTTAGACTTCTACGCTTTGGTTCAGTTCACCACGTTAGAATGCTTGAGTGTTGTAGAAACGATTTCACCTTTATATGAAAACTTCCATCCACTGGTTTCGACAATTTTATTTTTCATCTTTAATAAAGTCAGAGGGGATATGCTTTTATAGTGTCTTTGTCTTACTTAAATGAACTAGTGTTGTAATCCTTCGGTAAAAAGGAAAATACAAGCACATTGATAAAGATATGTTCCTAAAACCATCGGAACATAAATGGCACTAGAAATATAATCATAAAACAATGTTGTAGGCTTCAAATTCATGATCTCCTTCATTCCCATGGTGAAAGAGAAATGAAACAGATGAGTAACATTTGTATATCAACTGTAATCTAATGTCATCTGTATATTTTTCCTTTCCCCTTGTCCGATGTTCATAGATCGTAAGTATCCATCTAAATTCACATATTCTTTTGGTCACATGTTCTATTCATTTTTTTAGATTTCTACGCTTTGGTTCAGCTTACCACGTTAGAATGCTTGGGTGTTGTAGAAATTATACCACCTATACATGAAAACTTCCAACAAAATGTTTCGTACATTGTATTTTTCATGTTTAAAAAAGTCACGGGGGATATGCTTTTATTTTGTGTTTGTATTACTTAAATAAACTAGTGCTGTAATCCTTCGGTAAGAGGGGACATGCATGCACAATGATGAAGAAATGTCTCCAAAACCATCCAACCATAACTGGTACTAAAAAAAAGCATAGAACTATTTGTTAGGTTTTCAACTGATGATCTCCTTCTTCCCCATCAAGAAAAAGAAATGAAAAAGATGAATAACATTTGTATATCAATTGTAATCTAATGCCATCTGTATACTTTTCCTTTTCCCTTGTCTTTTGTTTATAGCCCGTAAGTATCCATCTAAATTCACATTTTTTTTGGTCACATGTTCTGGTCATTGTTTAGATTTCTACGCTTTGGTTCAGCTTACCACGTTAGAATGCTTGGGTGTTGTAGATATTATACCACCTATACATGAAAACTTCCAACAAAATGTTTCGAACATTTTATTTTTCATCTTTAAAAAAGTCACATATTATACGCTATATATTATGTGTTTGTCTTACTTAAATGAACTAGTGTTGTAATCCTTCGGTAAGAAGGGATATACATGCACAATGATGAAGATATTTTTCCAAAACCATCGAACCATGAATGGCACTTAAAAAAGAAAAAACAAATCTGTAGGATTCAAATTTATGATCTCCTTCATCCCCATGATGAAAGAGAATGAAAAAGATGAGTATCATATGTAAATAAAGTGTAATCTAATGTCATCTGTATACTTTTCCTTTCCCCTTGTCCTTTTGTTCATAGATGGTAAGTATCCATCTAAATTCATATATATTTTTGTCACATGTTCTGGTCATTTTTCATAATCTTGTTCATTTTTAGACTTCTACGCTTTTGTTCAGCTCACCACGTTATAATGCTTTCTTGTTGTAGAAATGATTTCATCTTTATATAAAAACTTCCAACCATTGGTTTCGAAAATGTAATTATTCATATTTTATAAAGTCACAGATTCTATGCTTACATTGTGTGTTTGTCTTACTTGAATGAACTATTGTTGTAATCCTTCGGTAAAAAGGAAAATACAAGCACATTGATAAAGATATGTTCCTAAAACCATCGGAACATAAATGGCACTAGAAATATAATCATAAAACAATGTTGTAGGCTTCAAATTCATGATCTCCTTCATTCCCATGGTGAAAGAGAAATGAAACAGATGAGTAACATTTGTATATCAACTGTAATCTAATGTCATCCGTATATTTTTCCTTTCCCCTTGTCCGTTGTTCATAGATTGTAAGTATCCATCTAAATTCACATTTTCTTTTGGTCACATGTTCTGGTCATTTTTTTTAGATTTCTACGCTTTGGTTCAGCTTACCACGTTACAATGCTTGGGTGTTGTAGAAATTATACCACCTATACATGAAAACTTCCAACAAAATGTTTCGTACATTGTATTTTTCATGTTTAAAAAAGTCACGGGGGATATGCTTTTATTTTGTGTTTGTATTACTTAAATAAACTAGTGCTGTAATCCTTCGGTAAGAGGGGACATGCATGCACAATGATGAAGAAATGTCTCCAAAACCATCGAACCATAAATGGTACTAAAAAATAAAAGCATAAATCTTTTTTTTAGGCTTCCAATTGATGATCTCCTTCTTAACCATGAAGAAAAAGAAATTAAAAAGATGAGTATCGTTTGTATATAAAGTGTAATCTAATGTCATCTGTATGTTTTTTTCCTTTCCCCTTGTCCTTTGTTCATAGTTCGTAAGTATCCATCTAAATTTATGTATAACTTTGTCACATGTTCTGGTCATTTTTCAGAATCTTGTTTATGTATTCACTTTTACGCTTTTGTTTAGCCCACCATGAAAGAACGCTTTGGTGTTAAAGAAATTAAACCACCTATACATGATAACTTAAAACGATAGGTTTTGAAAACTTTATTTTCATCTTTAATAAAGTCACTGGGAAATGCTTATATTGTGTGTTTGTATTACTTAAATGAACTAGTGTTGTAATCCTTCGGTAAGAAGGGATATACATGCACAATGATGAAGATATTTTTCCAAAACCATCGAACCATGAATGGCACTTAAAAAAGAAAAAACAAATCTTTAGGATTCAAATTGATGATCTCCTTCATCCCCATGATGAAAGAGAATGAAAAAGATGAGTATCATATGTAAATAAAGTGTAATCTAATGTCATCTGTATACTTTTCCTTTCCCCTTGTCCTTTTGTTCATAGATGGTAAGTATCCATCTAAATTCATATATATTTTTGTCACATGTTCTGGTCATTTTTCATAATCTTGTTCATGTTTAGACTTCTACGCTTTTGTTCAGCTCACCACGTTATAATGCTTTCTTGTTGTAGAAATGATTTCATCTTTATATAAAAACTTCCAACCATTGGTTTCGAAAATGTAATTATTCATATTTTATAAAGTCACAGATTCTATGCTTACATTGTGTGTTTGTCTTACTTGAATGAACTATTGTTGTAATCCTTCGGTAAAAAGGAAAATACAAGCACATTGATAAAGATATGTTCCTAAAACCATCGGAACATAAATGGCACTAGAAATATAATCATAAAACAATGTTGTAGGCTTCAAATTCATGATCTCCTTCATTCCCATGGTGAAAGAGAAATGAAACAGATGAGTAACATTTGTATATCAACTGTAATCTAATGTCATCCGTATATTTTTCCTTTCTCCTTGTCCGTTGTTCATAGATTGTAAGTATCCATCTAAATTCACATTTTCTTTTGGTCACATGTTCTGGTCATTTTTTTTAGATTTCTACGCTTTGGTTCAGCTTACCACGTTACAATGCTTGGGTGTTGTAGAAATTATACCACCTATACATGAAAACTTCCAACAAAATGTTTCGTACATTGTATTTTTCATGTTTAAAAAAGTCACGGGGGATATGCTTTTATTTTGTGTTTGTATTACTTAAATAAACTAGTGCTGTAATCCTTCGGTAAGAGGGGACATGCATGCACAATGATGAAGAAATGTCTCCAAAACCATCGAACCATAAATGGTACTAAAAAATAAAAGCATAAATCTTTTTTTTAGGCTTCCAATTGATGATCTCCTTCTTAACCATGAAGAAAAAGAAATTAAAAAGATGAGTATCGTTTGTATATAAAGTGTAATCTAATGTCATCTGTATGTTTTTTTCCTTTCCCCTTGTCCTTTGTTCATAGATCGTAAGTATCCATCTAAATTTATGTATAACTTTGTCACATGTTCTGGTCATTTTTCAGAATCTTGTTTATGTATTCACTTTTACGCTTTTGTTTAGCCCACCATGAAAGAACGCTTTGGTGTTAAAGAAATTATACCACCTATACATGATAACTTAAAACGATAGGTTTTGAAAACTTTATTTTCATCTTTAATAAAGTCACTGGGAAATGCTTATATTGTGTGTTTGTATTACTTAAATGAACTAGTGTTGTAATCCTTCGGTAAGAAGGGATATACATGCACAATGATGAAGATATTTTTCCAAAACCATCGAACCATAAATGGCACTACAAAATAAAAGCATAATACTATTTCTTAGGCTTCCAATTGATGATCTCCTTCTTAACCATGAAGAAAAAGAAATTAAAAAGATGAGTATCATTTGTATATGAAGTGTAATCTAATGTCATCTGTATGTTTTTTCCTTTCCCCTTGTCCTTTGTTCATAGAACGTAAGTATCTATCTAAATTCATATATATTTTTGTCACATGTTCTGGTCATTTTTCATAATTTTGGTCATGTCTAGACTTCGACGTTTTGGTTTAGCTCACCACGTTAGAATGCATGAGAAGTCTAGAAATAATTCCACCTATATATGAAAACTTCGAACAATAGGTTTCGAAAATTCTATTTTTCATCTTTAATAAAGTCACAGATTCTATGCTTGTATTTTGTGTTTGTCTTACTTAAATGAACTAGTGTTGTAATCCTTCGGTAAGATGGGATATACATGCACAATGATGAAGATATGTCTCCAAAACCATCGAACCATAAATGGCACTACAAAATAAAAGCATACCACTATTTCTTAGGCTTTCAATTGATGATTTTCTTCACCCCCATAATGAAAGAGATATGAACAAGATGACTCTCATTTGTAAATAAAGTGTAATTTAATGTCATCTGTATATTTTTCCTTTCCCATTGTCCGTTGTTCATAGATGGTAAGTATCCATCTAAATTCATATATATTTTTGTCACATGTTCTGGTCATTTTTCATAATCTTGTTCATGTTTAGACTTCTGCGCTTTGGTTCAGCTCACCACGTTAGAATGCTTGAGTGTTGTAGAAATGATTTCACCTTTATATGAAAACTTCCAACCATTGGCTTCGACAATTTTATTTTTCATCTTTAATAAAGTCACGGGGGATATGCTTTTATTGTGTGTTTGTATTACTCAAATAAACTAGTTTTGTTATCCTTTTGTAAGAGGGAACATGCATGCACAATGATGAAGAAATGTCTCCAAAACCATCCAACCATTTATGGCACAAAAAAAAAAAAAGCATACAACTATTTTTTAGGCTTTCAATTGATGATCTCCTTCTTCCCCATCAAGAAAGAGAAATGAAAAAGATGAATAACATTTGTATATCAATTGTAATCTAATGCCATCTGTATACTTTTCCTTTCCCCTTGTCTTTTGTTTATAGCCCGTAAGCGTCCATCTAAATTCACATTTTTTTTGGACACATGTTCTGGTCATTGTTTAGATTTCTACGCTTTGGTTCAGCTTACCACGTTAGAATGCTTGGGTGTTGTAGAAATTATACCACTTATATATGAAAACTTCCAACAAAATGTTTCGAACATTTTATTTTTCATCTTTAAAAAAGTCACATATTCTACGCTATATATTGTGTGTTTGTCTTACTTAAATGAACTAGTGTGGTAATCCTTCGGTAAGAAGGGATATACATGCACATTGAAGAAGATATGTTCCCAAAACCATCGAACCATTAAAGGCACTAAAAATAAAATCATGAAACAATTTTGTAGGCTTTCAATTGATGATTTTATTCATCCCCATGATGAAAGAGATATGAACAAGATGACTCTCATTTGTAAATAAAGTGTAATCTAATGTCATCTGTATATTTTTCCTTTCCCCTTGTCCATTGTTCATAGATGGTAAGTATCCATCTAAATTCATATATATTTTTGTCACGTGTTCTTGTCATTTTTCATAATCTTGTTCATGTTTAGACTTCTACGCTTTTGTTCAGCTCACCACGTTAGAATGCTTTCTTGTTGTAGAAATGATTTCACCTTTATATGAAAACTTCCAACCATTGGTGTCGAAAATGTAACGATTCATATTTTATAAAGTCACAGATTCTATGCTTTCATTGTGTGTTTGTCTTGCTTAAATAAACTAGTGTTGTAATCCTTCGGTAAGAAGGGATATACATGCACAATGATGAAGATATTTTTCCAAAACCATCGAACCATGAATGGCACTTAAAAAAGAAAAAAAACATCTTTAGGCTTCAAATTGATGATCTCCTTCATCCCCATGATGAAAGAGAATGAAAAAGATGAGTATCATATGTAAATAAAGTGTAATCTAATGTCATCTGTATACTTTTCCTTTCCCCTTGTCTTTTGTTCATAGTCCGTAAGTATTCATCTAAATTCATATATATTTTTGTCACATGTTCTGGTCATTTTTCATAATCTTGTTCATGTTTAGACTTCTACGCTTTGGTTCAGTTCACCACGTTAGAATGCTTGAGTGTTGTAGAAATGATTTCACCTTTATATGAAAACTTCCAACCATTGGTTTCGACAATTTTATTTTTCATCTTTCATAAAGTCACGGGGGATATGCTTTTATTTTGTGTTTGTATTACTTAAATAAACTAGTGCTGTAATCCTTCGGTAAGAGGGGACATGCATGCACAATGATGAAGAAATGTCTCCAAAACCATCCAACCATTAATGGCACTAAAAAAAAAAAACATACAGCTAATTTTAGGCTTTCAATTGATGATCTCCTTCTTCCCCATTAAGAAAGAGAAATGAAAAAGATGAATAACATTTGTATATCAATTGTAATCTAATGCCATCTGTATACTTTTCCTTTCCCCTTGTCTTTTGTTTATAGCCCGTAAGTATCAATCTAAAATCACATTTTTTTTGTCACATGTTCTGGTCATTGTTTAGATTTCTACGCTTTGGTTCAGCTTACCACGTTAGAATGCTTGGGTGTTGTAGAAATTATACCACCTATACATGAAAACTTCCAACAAAATGTTTCGAACATTTTATTTTTCATCTTTAAAAAAGTCACATATTCTACGCTATATATTATGTGTTTGTCTTACTTAAATGAACTAGTGTTGTAATCCTTCGGTAAGAAGGGATATACATGCACAATGATGAAGATATTTTTCCAAAACCATCGAACCATGAATGGCAATTAAAAAATAAAAAAAAATATTTAGGCTTCAAATTGATGATCTCCTTCATCCCCATGATGAAAGAGAATGAAAAAGATGAGTATCATATGTAAATAAAGTGTAATCTAATGTCATCTGTATACTTTTCCTTTCTCCTTGTCTTTTGTTCATAGTCCGTAAGTATTCATCTAAATTCATATATATTTTTGTCACATGTTCTGGTCATTTTTCATAATCTTGTTCATGTTTAGACTTCTACGCTTTGGTTCAGTTCACCACGTTAGAATGCTTGAGTGTTGTAGAAATGATTTCACCTTTATATGAAAACTTCCAACCATTGGTTTCGACAATTTTATTTTTCATCTTTCATAAAGTCACGGGGGATATGCTTTTATTTTGTGTTTGTATTACTTAAATAAACTATTGCTATAATACCTTGGTAACAGGGGACATGCATGCACAATGATGAAGAAATGTCTCCAAAACCATCCAACCATTAATGGCACTAAAAAAAAAGGCATACAACTATTTTTTAGGCTTTTAATTGATGATCTCCTTCTTCCCCATCAAGAAAGAGAAATGAAAAAAATGAATAACATTTGTATATCAATTGTAATCTAATGCCATCTGTATACTTTTCCTTTCCCCTTGTTTTTTTTATTAAAGCCCGTAAGTATCCATCTAAATTCACATTTTTTTTGGTCACATGTTTTGGTCATTATTTAGATTTCTACGCTTTGGTTCAGCTTACCACGTTAGAATGCTTGGGTGTTGTAGAAATTATACCACCTATACATGAAAACTTCCAACAAAATGTTTCGAACATTTTATTTTTCATCTTTAAAAAAGTCACATATTATACGCTATATATTATGTGTTTGTCTTACTTAAATGAACTAGTGTTGTATTCCTTCGGTAAGAATGGATATACATGCACAATGATGAAGATATTTTTCCAAAACCATCGAACCATGAATGGCACTTAAAAAAGGAAAAATAAAAATATTTAGGCTTCAAATTGGTGATCTCCTTCATCCCCATGATGAAAGAGAAATGAACAAGAGGACTCTCATTTGTAAATAAAGTTTAATCTAATGTCATCTGTATATTTTTCCTTTCCCCTTGTCCTTTGTTCATAGATGGTAAGTATCCATCTAAATTCATATATATTTTTGTTACATGTTCTGGTCATTTTTCATAATCTTGTTCATGTTTAGACTTCTACGCTTTTGTTCAGCTCACCACGTTAGAATGCTTTCTTGTTGTAGAAATGATTTCATCTTTATATAAAAACTTCCAACCATTGGATTCGAAAATGTAATTATTCATATTTTATAAAGTCACATATTATATGCTTATATTGTGTGTTTGTCTTACTTGAATGAACTAGTGTTGTAATCCTTTTGTAAGAAGGGATATACATGCACAATGATGAAGATATGTTTCCAAAACCATCGAACCATGAATGGCACTTAAAAAAGGAAAAATAAAAATATTTATGCTTCAAATTGATGATCTCCTTCATCCCCATGATGAAAGAGAAATGAACAAGAGGACTCTCATTTGTAAATAAAGTGTAATCTAATGTCATCTGTATATTTTTCCTTTCCCCTTGTCCTTTGTTCATAGATGGTAAGTATCCATCTAAATTCATATATATTTTTGTCACATGTTCTGGTCATTTTTCATAATCTTGTTCATGTTTAGACTTCTACGCTTTTGTTCAGATCACCACGTTAGAATGCTTTCTTGTTGTAGAAATGATTTCATCTTTATATAAAAACTTCCAACCATTGGTTTCGAAAATGTAATTATTCATATTTTATAAAGTCACATATTATATGCTTATATTGTGTGTTTGTCTTACTTGAATAAACTAGTGTTGTAATCCTTTTGTAAGAAGGGATATACATGCACAATGATGAAGATATGTTTCCAAAACCATCGAACCATGAATGGCACTTAAAAAAGAAAAAATAAAAATATTTAGGCTTCAAATTGATGATCTCCTTCATCCCCATGATGAAAGAGAAATGAACAAGAGGACTCTCATTTGTAAATAAAGTGTAATCTAATGTCATCTGTATATTTTTCCTTTCCCCTTGTCCTTTGTTCATAGATGGTAAGTATCCATCTAAATTCATATATATTTTTGTCACATGTTCTGGTCATTTTTCATAATCTTGTTCATGTTTAGACTTGTAGGCTTTGGCTCAGTTCACCACGTGAGAATGCTTGAGTGTTGTAGAAATGATTTCACCTTTATTTAAAAACTTCCAACCATTGGTTTCGAAAATGTAATTATTCATATTTTATAAAGTCACAGATTCTATGCTTACATTGTGTGTTTGTCTTACTTAAATGAACTAGTGTTGTAATCCTTCGGTAAGAAGGGATATACATGCACAATGATGAAGATGTTTTTCCAAAACCATTGAACCATGAATGGCACTTAAAAAAGAAAAAAAAAACATCTTTAGGCTTCAAATTGATGATCTCCTTCATCCCCATGATGAAAGAGAATGAAAAAGATGAGTATCATAATTATGTAAATAAAGTGTAATCTAATGTCATCTGTATACTTTTCCTTTCCCCTTGTCTTTTGTTCATAGGCTGTAAGTATCCATCTAAATTCATATATATTTTTGTCACATGTTCTGGTCATTTTTCATAATCTTGTTCATGTTTAGACTTCTACGCTTTGGTTCAGCTCACCACGTTAGAATGCTTTCTTGTTGTAGAATTGATTTCATCTTTATATAAAAACTTCCAACCATTGGTTTCGAAAATGTAATTGTTCATATTTTATAAAGTCACATATTATATGCTTATATTGTGTGTTTGTCTTACTTGAATGAACTAGTGTTGTAATCCTTTTGTAAGAAGGGATATACATGCACAATGATGAAGATATGTTTCCAAAACCATCGAACCATGAATGGCACTTAAAAAAGAAAAAAAATAAAAATATTTAGGCTTCAAATTGATGATCTCCTTCATCCCCATGATGAAAGAGAAATGAACAAGAGGACTCTCATTTGTAAATAAAGTGTAATCTAATGTCATCTGTATATTTTTCCTTTCCCCTTGTCCTTTGTTCATAGATGGTAAGTATCCATCTAAATTCATATATATTTTTGTCACATGTTCTGGTCATTTTTCATAATCTTGTTCATGTTTAGACTTGTAGGCTTTGGCTCAGTTTACCACGTTAGAATGCTTGAGTGTTGTAGGATTGATTTCATCTTTATATAAAAACTTCCAACCATTGGTTTCGAAAATGTAATTATTCATATTTTATAAAGTCACATATTATATGCTTATATTGTGTGTTTGTCTTACTTGAATGAACTAGTGTTGTAATCCTTTTGTAAGAAGGGATATACATGCACAATGATGAAGATATGTTTCCAAAACCATCGAACCATCAATGGCACTTAAAAAAGGAAAAATAAAAATATTTAGGCTTCAAATTGATGATCTCCTTCATCCCCATGATGAAAGAGAAATGAACAAGAGGACTCTCATTTGTAAATAAAGTGTAATCTAATGTCATCTGTATATTTTTCCTTTCCCCTTGTCCTTTGTTCATAGATGGTAAGTATCCATCTAAATTCATATATATTTTTGTCACATGTTCTGGCCATTTTTCATAATCTTGTTCATGTTTAGACTTGTAGGCTTTGGCTCAGTTCACCACGTTAGAATGCTTGAGTGTTGTAGAAATGATTTCACCTTTATTTAAAAACTTCCAACCATTGGTTTCGAAAATGTAATTATTCATATTTTATAAAGTCACAGATTCTATGCTTACATTGTGTGTTTGTCTTACTTAAATAAACTATTGTTGTAATCCTTCGGTAAGAAGGGATATACATGCATAATGATGAAGATATGTTTCCAAAACCATCGAACCATCAATAACACTAAAAATAATATTACAAAACAATTTTGTAAACTTCCAATTGATGATCTTCTTCATCCCCATGATGAAAGAGAAATAAACAAGCTGACTCTCATTTGTAAATAAAGTGTAATCTAATGACATCTGTATATTTTTCCTTTCCCCTCGTCCTTTGTTCATAGGGAGTAAGTATCCATCTAAATTCATATATATTTTTGTCACATGTTCTGGTCATTTTTCATAATTTTGGTCATGTCTAGACTTCGACGTTTTGGTTTAGCTCACCACGTTAGAATGCATGAGAAGTCTAGAAATAATTCCACCTATATATGAAAACTTCGAACAATAGGTTTCGAAAATTCTATTTTTCATCTTTAATAAAGTCACAGATTCTATGCTTGTATTTTGTGTTTGTCTTACTTAAATGAACTAGTGTTGTAATCCTTCGGTAAGATGGGATATACATGCACAATGATGAAGATATGTCTCCAAAACCATCGAACCATAAATGGCACTACAAAATAAAAGCATACCACTATTTCTTAGGCTTTCAATTGATGATTTTCTTCACCCCCATAATGAAAGAGATATGAACAAGATGACTCTCATTTGTAAATAAAGTGTAATTTAATGTCATCTGTATATTTTTCCTTTCCCATTGTCCGTTGTTCATAGATGGTAAGTATCCATCTAAATTCATATATATTTTTGTCACATGTTCTGGTCATTTTTCATAATCTTGTTCATGTTTAGACTTCTGCGCTTTGGTTCAGCTCACCACGTTAGAATGCTTGAGTGTTGTAGAAATGATTTCACCTTTATATGAAAACTTCCAACCATTGGCTTCGACAATTTTATTTTTCATCTTTAATAAAGTCACGGGGGATATGCTTTTATTGTGTGTTTGTATTACTCAAATAAACTAGTTTTGTTATCCTTTTGTAAGAGGGAACATGCATGCACAATGATGAAGAAATGTCTCCAAAACCATCCAACCATTTATGGCACAAAAAAAAAAAAAGCATACAACTATTTTTTAGGCTTTCAATTGATGATCTCCTTCTTCCCCATCAAGAAAGAGAAATGAAAAAGATGAATAACATTTGTATATCAATTGTAATCTAATGCCATCTGTATACTTTTCCTTTCCCCTTGTCTTTTGTTTATAGCCCGTAAGCGTCCATCTAAATTCACATTTTTTTTGGACACATGTTCTGGTCATTGTTTAGATTTCTACGCTTTGGTTCAGCTTACCACGTTAGAATGCTTGGGTGTTGTAGAAATTATACCACTTATATATGAAAACTTCCAACAAAATGTTTCGAACATTTTATTTTTCATCTTTAAAAAAGTCACATATTCTACGCTATATATTGTGTGTTTGTCTTACTTAAATGAACTAGTGTGGTAATCCTTCGGTAAGAAGGGATATACATGCACATTGAAGAAGATATGTTCCCAAAACCATCGAACCATTAAAGGCACTAAAAATAAAATCATGAAACAATTTTGTAGGCTTTCAATTGATGATTTTATTCATCCCCATGATGAAAGAGATATGAACAAGATGACTCTCATTTGTAAATAAAGTGTAATCTAATGTCATCTGTATATTTTTCCTTTCCCCTTGTCCATTGTTCATAGATGGTAAGTATCCATCTAAATTCATATATATTTTTGTCACGTGTTCTTGTCATTTTTCATAATCTTGTTCATGTTTAGACTTCTACGCTTTTGTTCAGCTCACCACGTTAGAATGCTTTCTTGTTGTAGAAATGATTTCACCTTTATATGAAAACTTCCAACCATTGGTGTCGAAAATGTAACGATTCATATTTTATAAAGTCACAGATTCTATGCTTTCATTGTGTGTTTGTCTTGCTTAAATAAACTAGTGTTGTAATCCTTCGGTAAGAAGGGATATACATGCACAATGATGAAGATATTTTTCCAAAACCATCGAACCATGAATGGCACTTAAAAAAGAAAAAAAACATCTTTAGGCTTCAAATTGATGATCTCCTTCATCCCCATGATGAAAGAGAATGAAAAAGATGAGTATCATATGTAAATAAAGTGTAATCTAATGTCATCTGTATACTTTTCCTTTCCCCTTGTCTTTTGTTCATAGTCCGTAAGTATTCATCTAAATTCATATATATTTTTGTCACATGTTCTGGTCATTTTTCATAATCTTGTTCATGTTTAGACTTCTACGCTTTGGTTCAGTTCACCACGTTAGAATGCTTGAGTGTTGTAGAAATGATTTCACCTTTATATGAAAACTTCCAACCATTGGTTTCGACAATTTTATTTTTCATCTTTCATAAAGTCACGGGGGATATGCTTTTATTTTGTGTTTGTATTACTTAAATAAACTAGTGCTGTAATCCTTCGGTAAGAGGGGACATGCATGCACAATGATGAAGAAATGTCTCCAAAACCATCCAACCATTAATGGCACTAAAAAAAAAAAACATACAGCTAATTTTAGGCTTTCAATTGATGATCTCCTTCTTCCCCATTAAGAAAGAGAAATGAAAAAGATGAATAACATTTGTATATCAATTGTAATCTAATGCCATCTGTATACTTTTCCTTTCCCCTTGTCTTTTGTTTATAGCCCGTAAGTATCAATCTAAAATCACATTTTTTTTGTCACATGTTCTGGTCATTGTTTAGATTTCTACGCTTTGGTTCAGCTTACCACGTTAGAATGCTTGGGTGTTGTAGAAATTATACCACCTATACATGAAAACTTCCAACAAAATGTTTCGAACATTTTATTTTTCATCTTTAAAAAAGTCACATATTCTACGCTATATATTATGTGTTTGTCTTACTTAAATGAACTAGTGTTGTAATCCTTCGGTAAGAAGGGATATACATGCACAATGATGAAGATATTTTTCCAAAACCATCGAACCATGAATGGCAATTAAAAAATAAAAAAAAATATTTAGGCTTCAAATTGATGATCTCCTTCATCCCCATGATGAAAGAGAATGAAAAAGATGAGTATCATATGTAAATAAAGTGTAATCTAATGTCATCTGTATACTTTTCCTTTCTCCTTGTCTTTTGTTCATAGTCCGTAAGTATTCATCTAAATTCATATATATTTTTGTCACATGTTCTGGTCATTTTTCATAATCTTGTTCATGTTTAGACTTCTACGCTTTGGTTCAGTTCACCACGTTAGAATGCTTGAGTGTTGTAGAAATGATTTCACCTTTATATGAAAACTTCCAACCATTGGTTTCGACAATTTTATTTTTCATCTTTCATAAAGTCACGGGGGATATGCTTTTATTTTGTGTTTGTATTACTTAAATAAACTATTGCTATAATACCTTGGTAACAGGGGACATGCATGCACAATGATGAAGAAATGTCTCCAAAACCATCCAACCATTAATGGCACTAAAAAAAAAGGCATACAACTATTTTTTAGGCTTTTAATTGATGATCTCCTTCTTCCCCATCAAGAAAGAGAAATGAAAAAAATGAATAACATTTGTATATCAATTGTAATCTAATGCCATCTGTATACTTTTCCTTTCCCCTTGTTTTTTTTATTAAAGCCCGTAAGTATCCATCTAAATTCACATTTTTTTTGGTCACATGTTTTGGTCATTATTTAGATTTCTACGCTTTGGTTCAGCTTACCACGTTAGAATGCTTGGGTGTTGTAGAAATTATACCACCTATACATGAAAACTTCCAACAAAATGTTTCGAACATTTTATTTTTCATCTTTAAAAAAGTCACATATTATACGCTATATATTATGTGTTTGTCTTACTTAAATGAACTAGTGTTGTATTCCTTCGGTAAGAATGGATATACATGCACAATGATGAAGATATTTTTCCAAAACCATCGAACCATGAATAGCACTTAAAAAAGGAAAAATAAAAATATTTAGGCTTCAAATTGGTGATCTCCTTCATCCCCATGATGAAAGAGAAATGAACAAGAGGACTCTCATTTGTAAATAAAGTTTAATCTAATGTCATCTGTATATTTTTCCTTTCCCCTTGTCCTTTGTTCATAGATGGTAAGTATCCATCTAAATTCATATATATTTTTGTTACATGTTCTGGTCATTTTTCATAATCTTGTTCATGTTTAGACTTCTACGCTTTTGTTCAGCTCACCACGTTAGAATGCTTTCTTGTTGTAGAAATGATTTCATCTTTATATAAAAACTTCCAACCATTGGATTCGAAAATGTAATTATTCATATTTTATAAAGTCACATATTATATGCTTATATTGTGTGTTTGTCTTACTTGAATGAACTAGTGTTGTAATCCTTTTGTAAGAAGGGATATACATGCACAATGATGAAGATATGTTTCCAAAACCATCGAACCATGAATGGCACTTAAAAAAGGAAAAATAAAAATATTTATGCTTCAAATTGATGATCTCCTTCATCCCCATGATGAAAGAGAAATGAACAAGAGGACTCTCATTTGTAAATAAAGTGTAATCTAATGTCATCTGTATATTTTTCCTTTCCCCTTGTCCTTTGTTCATAGATGGTAAGTATCCATCTAAATTCATATATATTTTTGTCACATGTTCTGGTCATTTTTCATAATCTTGTTCATGTTTAGACTTCTACGCTTTTGTTCAGATCACCACGTTAGAATGCTTTCTTGTTGTAGAAATGATTTCATCTTTATATAAAAACTTCCAACCATTGGTTTCGAAAATGTAATTATTCATATTTTATAAAGTCACATATTATATGCTTATATTGTGTGTTTGTCTTACTTGAATAAACTAGTGTTGTAATCCTTTTGTAAGAAGGGATATACATGCACAATGATGAAGATATGTTTCCAAAACCATCGAACCATGAATGGCACTTAAAAAAGAAAAAATAAAAATATTTAGGCTTCAAATTGATGATCTCCTTCATCCCCATGATGAAAGAGAAATGAACAAGAGGACTCTCATTTGTAAATAAAGTGTAATCTAATGTCATCTGTATATTTTTCCTTTCCCCTTGTCCTTTGTTCATAGATGGTAAGTATCCATCTAAATTCATATATATTTTTGTCACATGTTCTGGTCATTTTTCATAATCTTGTTCATGTTTAGACTTGTAGGCTTTGGCTCAGTTCACCACGTGAGAATGCTTGAGTGTTGTAGAAATGATTTCACCTTTATTTAAAAACTTCCAACCATTGGTTTCGAAAATGTAATTATTCATATTTTATAAAGTCACAGATTCTATGCTTACATTGTGTGTTTGTCTTACTTAAATGAACTAGTGTTGTAATCCTTCGGTAAGAAGGGATATACATGCACAATGATGAAGATGTTTTTCCAAAACCATTGAACCATGAATGGCACTTAAAAAAGAAAAAAAAACATCTTTAGGCTTCAAATTGATGATCTCCTTCATCCCCATGATGAAAGAGAATGAAAAAGATGAGTATCATAATTATGTAAATAAAGTGTAATCTAATGTCATCTGTATACTTTTCCTTTCCCCTTGTCTTTTGTTCATAGGCTGTAAGTATCCATCTAAATTCATATATATTTTTGTCACATGTTCTGGTCATTTTTCATAATCTTGTTCATGTTTAGACTTCTACGCTTTGGTTCAGCTCACCACGTTAGAATGCTTTCTTGTTGTAGAATTGATTTCATCTTTATATAAAAACTTCCAACCATTGGTTTCGAAAATGTAATTGTTCATATTTTATAAAGTCACATATTATATGCTTATATTGTGTGTTTGTCTTACTTGAATGAACTAGTGTTGTAATCCTTTTGTAAGAAGGGATATACATGCACAATGATGAAGATATGTTTCCAAAACCATCGAACCATGAATGGCACTTAAAAAAGAAAAAAAATAAAAATATTTAGGCTTCAAATTGATGATCTCCTTCATCCCCATGATGAAAGAGAAATGAACAAGAGGACTCTCATTTGTAAATAAAGTGTAATCTAATGTCATCTGTATATTTTTCCTTTCCCCTTGTCCTTTGTTCATAGATGGTAAGTATCCATCTAAATTCATATATATTTTTGTCACATGTTCTGGTCATTTTTCATAATCTTGTTCATGTTTAGACTTGTAGGCTTTGGCTCAGTTTACCACGTTAGAATGCTTGAGTGTTGTAGGATTGATTTCATCTTTATATAAAAACTTCCAACCATTGGTTTCGAAAATGTAATTATTCATATTTTATAAAGTCACATATTATATGCTTATATTGTGTGTTTGTCTTACTTGAATGAACTAGTGTTGTAATCCTTTTGTAAGAAGGGATATACATGCACAATGATGAAGATATGTTTCCAAAACCATCGAACCATCAATGGCACTTAAAAAAGGAAAAATAAAAATATTTAGGCTTCAAATTGATGATCTCCTTCATCCCCATGATGAAAGAGAAATGAACAAGAGGACTCTCATTTGTAAATAAAGTGTAATCTAATGTCATCTGTATATTTTTCTTTTCCCCTTGTCCTTTGTTCATAGATGGTAAGTATCCATCTAAATTCATATATATTTTTGTCACATGTTCTGGCCATTTTTCATAATCTTGTTCATGTTTAGACTTGTAGGCTTTGGCTCAGTTCACCACGTTAGAATGCTTGAGTGTTGTAGAAATAATTTCACCTTTATTTAAAAACTTCCAACCATTGGTTTCGAAAATGTAATTATTCATATTTTATAAAGTCACAGATTCTATGCTTACATTGTGTGTTTGTCTTACTTAAATAAACTATTGTTGTAATCCTTCGGTAAGAAGGGATATACATGCATAATGATGAAGATATGTTTCCAAAACCATCGAACCATCAATAACACTAAAAATAATATTACAAAACAATTTTGTAAACTTCCAATTGATGATCTTCTTCATCCCCATGATGAAAGAGAAATAAACAAGCTGACTCTCATTTGTAAATAAAGTGTAATCTAATGACATCTGTATATTTTTCCTTTCCCCTCGTCCTTTGTTCATAGGGAGTAAGTATCCATCTAAATTCATATATATTTTTGTCACATGTTCTGGTCATTTTTCATAATCTTGTTCATGTTTAGACTTGTACGCTTTGGCTCAGTTCACCACGTTAGAATGCTTGAGTGTTGTAGAAATTATCTCACCTTTATATGAAAACTTCCAACCATTGGTTTCGACAATTTTATTTTTCATCTTTAATAAAGTCACGGGGGATTTGCTTTTATTTTGTGTTTGTATTACTTAAAAAAACTTTTGCTATAATACTTTGGTAAAAGAGGAAATGCATGCACAATGATGAAGAAATGTCTCCAAAACCATCCAACCATTAATGGCACTAAAAAAAAGGCATACAACTATGTTTTAGGCTTTCAATTGATGATCTCCTTCTTCTCCATCAAGAAAGAGAAATGAAAAATATGAATAACATTTGTATATCAACTGTAATCTAATGTCATCTGTATATTTTTCCTTTCCCCTTGTCTTTTGTTTATAGCCCGTAAGTATCCATCTAAATTCACATTTTCTTTTGGTCACATGTTCTGGTCCTTGTTTAGATTTCTACGCTTTGGTTCAGCTTACCACGTTAGAATGCTTGGGTGTTGTAGAAATTATACCACCTATACATGAAAACTTCCAACAACATGTTTCGTACATTGTATTTTTCATCTTTAAAAAAGTCACGGGGGATATGCTTTTATTTTGTGTTTGTATTACTTAAATAAACTAGTGCTGTAATCCTTCGGTAAGAGGGGACATGCATGCACAATGATGAAGAAATGTCTCCAAAACCATCCAACCATAACTGGTACTAAAAAAAAGCATAGAACTATTTGTTAGGTTTTCAATTGATTATCTCCTTCTTCCCCATCAAGAAAAAGAAATGAAAAAGATGAATAACATTTGTATATCAATTGTAATCTAATGCCATCTGTATACTTTTCCTTTTCCCTTGTCTTTTGTTTATAGCCCGTAAGTATCCATCTAAATTCACATATTTTTTGGTCACATGTTCTGGTCATTGTTTAGATTTCTACGCTTTGGTTCAGCTTACCACGTTAGAATGCTTGGGTGTTGTAGATATTATACCACCTATACATGAAAACTTCCAACAAAATGTTTCGAACATTTTATTTTTCATCTTTAAAAAAGTCACATATTATACGCTATATATTATGTGTTTGTCTTACTTAAATGAACTAGTGTTGTAATCCTTCGGTAAGAAGGGATATACATGCACAATGATGAAGATATTTTTCCAAAACCATCGAACCATGAATGGCACTTAAAAAAGAAAAAACAAATCTTTAGGATTCAAATTGATGATCTCCTTCATCCCCATGATGAAAGAGAATGAAAAAGATGAGTATCATATGTAAATAAAGTGTAATCTAATGTCATCTGTATACTTTTCCTTTCCCCTTGTCCTTTTGTTCATAGATGGTAAGTATCCATCTAAATTCATATATATTTTTGTCACATGTTCTGGTCATTTTTCATAATCTTGTTCATGTTTAGACTTCTACGCTTTTGTTCAGCTCACCACGTTATAATGCTTTCTTGTTGTAGAAATGATTTCATCTTTATATAAAAACTTCCAACCATTGGTTTCGAAAATGTAATTTTTCATCTTTAAAATGGTAACATATTCTACGCTATATATTATGTGTTTGTCTTACTTAAATGAACTAGTGTGGTAATCCTTAGGTAAGAAGGGATAAACATGTACATTGATGAAGATATGTTCCCAAAACCATCGAACCATCAATGACACTAAAAATAATATTACAAAACAATTTTGTAAACTTCCAATTGATGATCTTCTTCATCCCCATGATGAAAGAGAAATAAACAAGCTGACTCTCATTTGTAAATAAAGTGTAATCTAATGACATCTGTATATTTTTCCTTTCCCCTCGTCCTTTGTTCATAGGGAGTAAGTATCCATCTAAATTCATATATATTTTTGTCACATGTTCTGGTCATTTTTCATAATCTTGTTCATGTTTAGACTTCTACGCTTTGGTTCAGCTCACCACGTTAGAATGCTTGAGTGTTGTAGAAATGATTTCACCTTAATAGGCCAAGAGCATTAGTTTTAACATGGAAATTTTTGGTAACAAGCTGATTTTTTCAGGATAGGTCCAGGAATATGTCTAGATTAACATACTAAAAGTCCTCATAAATCCTCCTTGAGCGTTTTCCGCAATCCAAGATGGCGTCCAAAATGGCCGCCATGTCCTGAATTTCTTATAGCTTTGCAACTAGATAACCCAAATACAAAATTTAAATGTCTAAATATATGTTTTTGAGCATAAGGAACTCAATAAAATACATGTTGATAAATTCTTAAAAACACAAGTAGCTATAAACCACTTTTAGCCCTTTTCAAAATCCAAAATGGCGCCCAAAATTACTGCCATTTCCTGTATTTCTTCTAACTTTGCAACTAGATAACTCAAATACCAAATTTAAATGTCTAAATATATGTTTTTCAGCATAAGGAACTCAACCAAATAGTTATTAACACATTTTGAAACACACAAGTAGCAGTAAAACCACTTTAGCCCTTTCCGAAATCCAAAATGGCACCCAAAATGGCCATTATTTCCAAATTTATATCATTGTAAGTAGATACGTAATGAATATAATCAAATGTCTAGACTAGAAAAGCACCATTGAAATACATATCAGTACAACAATCTTTTAATTAAAAAATACTTCTTATGCATAAAGTACACACACACACACACGCACACCCACATACACATATGGCTGCTTCCATCATCCTCAACGATATCAGACTGACAGTGTGCAACCGTGAAGAGTACTCAACATTAGATGGAACTGAAAATGTAGACACATTAGTACCAAGGTCGCTAAAGCTTTTTATACATAATGACTGTAAGAGGTGCGGTATGTTGCTTTGCTGCAGCACTAGTTGGAAGTAGACTTTTTAACTGAAAGGATGAACTCAGAGAACTGCGACCAATTGCCCGTTTAATTGTAAGCAGTGTGACGGTAGTCATCAAGAACTGCTGGCCCCATATAAAGGCTTTCCCGGCTCTTTTTTTACCTCGTCATGGGTGCTTCCACTGCGAATGTATCAAGCAAGCCATAGTCAAGTTTCTTGTGGACCATATTGAAAGATTTACGATTGCCCTGACGCCAGATTGCAGAGACCGTATCACACCCTGTCACAGCTTAAAGAAACATCAGGCAATTTCTAGTGTCCCCTATGGCATGCTGAATTTCATGAATGTTGAAGACCGTGACAGGATTCTGCGGCATAGCATGTGCATATCTGTGGAAGTGGTTGCCGGAGCAACTAGCATGACCAGTAAATCTGTGTCCTTACCAACGACAACAACGGGCACCTGTTCTGACTCTGCTACTGCTTGTGCTGTAGAGACAATCAGGTTAGTGGCATCCGCTTCTGTCTGCTTGATACCGGTACGTATTTTGACACATAGAGTTTGTATAAGTCTCATCTTATTGTTGCTGTTGGCAAGGAAAGCTGTTTTGGGTTGTGCTTGTTGGCATATAATATATTATCATCAAATAAAGAGGTACATATTTGGGCTATTCCTCTCTGCTCAGCTACCTTTGTCAAAGTTGCACTTCCATATCCATCGAACACCACCGTCAAATGAGCTCCATAATGCTTAAGGGTGCAGTAGGCGACCACCATCTTAAACAAAGAGACCATTTCTGGCACGTTGGATTGCTTGGAGAACGAAATCAGCAGGAGACCAAGAGAACTATTTGTTGGCTTCCGCATCACCCCACCTTTGAAAAGGAAAGTGCGTGGGAATATGTTCATAGGCAAATACTGATTCCATCTCAGTGTTGTTATTCAGGACACATGTTATTCTGTTGAACAGTAGTGTTGGGTTGACTTATGTGCTTTGTCCCCCGATGTTCACTCTCTTACTCTTGGCACCAATGGTCTTCACCTTGTCCTTACGATGTACGTAGCTTTAATTCTGTAAACTTCCTACCATGCATTCGTTTCGGATGCCGCTACTAGGCCGATTTGTACAGGTAAATCACAATTAACAGATAAGCCAGCGACGATGCCGGTTGACAAGGAGACCAGGCAATTAGTTTCGTATCAAGCAAATGGTGATGTGCCTGCAGCCATCCAACAAAGATACATCTTTCTTTATTGTCTCTTGACCTGGTACTTTGCTGTATGTCTTTATGCTGCTCTGGTGTACCAATGTGTACTCCGGTGATCTGTTCCAGTTCATCACAGGTAGGAACACAGTGAGGAAGTGCATGAACCCACTTTAGTAGCCAATGTACTGTCTGTGATTTCACGTCCACGAGTCATTTCTCTAGATGTTTTCAGCTGCCGCATCAGGAACTTTTCAATGGTCTGATCAGAGAAGTTTCCACCCCAGAATGAATCCACACGGCGGATGGTGAAGTATCCCATTTCTGCGAATTGTGTATATTCATTTCCTGGCATGGTTTGCTCTAGAGCTTCCATCAGTTGTAAAAACAACCTGGCATATTTGAACTAGAGAAGATGTCCTGCAGCATGGAAATGTATCATTTCCCTCACACAGCTAAGATGGAGCTTCCAGTCCCCTGTCTTTTCAGCTGGAATGAAACATTGCAGAAGAGACACATTAATGTCTGATTTACACTGTAACCAAAGTTTCCCTGTCCTACTGTGTCCTGCTGCCCGTTCAATGAGTTGTGAAATGATCTGACTTTAACTGTTTGACACACTCTTCTCAGGTACAGCAGTCACCCTCTTGTCCTGGTTGAGGAGTGCACCATACAGATTCGCTAAGTGGTCCTTATCGATGCTGTCTAAGACGCCAGGTTTACCCATCAACAGGCCAATGAGGGCAGCTGAAGTAAGAATGTGAGCACGAAGAGAAGGAGAAAATGCATGACCAGATTGCATATGTATGACAGACCCTTTGGCGTATACTGTCTCCCATAGCTCTACAAGCATACTTCTGCCCATGACGTGGACTATATGCTGCCGAGATATGACATGAGGAGGTGAAATCCACCAAAACGGACGATTAATTTTCCTACATGTAGGTCTTGAGAAGAAGCTACAATCTATGTTGCCTTGATGTACGAGGGCTGGTTAAATGTTACTGCACATATTCTTAAGTTATATGTTTTTCACATTGTGACTGTGCAAAGTATAGTGCCGTGTAGATGGTACTCGGATTGGAGGGGTCTAAATTTATGAAGGGCAGAGTTTCAATTCTCGTACTGGTCACTCTGCATGGCCACTTTCATGAAACCAATCCATGAAGGACAAAGCTCATGTTGCTCAGCTCAAGATGTCTATCTGTTCACGTGAGCCACACTTCCGGTATTTATACGAAGCCATTCCAACAATATTGGCGACAGAAATGACCTGGTCTACTAGCAGAAATGGCCTGGTCTACTAGCAGAAATGACCTGGTCTACTAGCAGAGATGACATGGCATGTGCTATTGAGGTGCATTTCCTGACCTTGTGACTTTTGTCTTTGCGACAGTAATTGGTACTAATGTGTCTCCATTTTCAGTTCCATCTAATGTTGAGTACTCTTCACGGTTTGCACACTGTCAGTCTGATGGAAGCAGCCATATGTGTGCATGTGTGTGTGGGTGGGTGGGTGGGTGTGTATACGTTATGTATAAGAAATATTTAATTATTTAATGAAAGGTTTATTTGTACTGATATGTATTACAATAGTGCTTTTCTAGTATAGACATTTGATTGTATTCATAACGCACCTACTTTAATACAGTGAGATAAATTCGAAATAATGGCCATTTTGGACGCCATTTTGGATTTCGGAAAGGGCTCAAGTGGTTTTACTGCTACTTGTGTGTTTCAAAATTTGTTAATAACTATTTGGTTGAGTTGCTTATGCTGAAAAACATATATTTAGACATTTACATTTGGTATTTGGGTTATCTAGTTGCACAGTTATAAGAAATTCAGGAAATGGCAGCAATTTTGGGCGCCATTTTGGATTTCAGGAAGGGCTAAAGTGGTTTATAGCTACTTGTGTGTTTCAAAATTTATCAACAAGTATTTTATTGAGTTCCTTATGCTAAAAAACATATATTTAGACATTTAAATTTTGTATTTGGGTTATCTAGTCGCAAAGTTATAAGAAAATCAGGAAATGGCGGCCTTTTTGGACGCCATCTTGGATTACGGAAAACGCTCAAGGAGGATATACGAGGACTTTTAATATGTTATTCTAGACATATTCCTGGAGCTATCCTGAAAAAATCAGCTTGTTACCAAAAATTTCCAGGTTTAAGCCTATTTTGACCTAATGCTCTTGGCCTATAATATGAAAACTTCCAAACATTGGTTTCGACAATTTTATTTTTCATCTGTAATAAAGTCACGGGGGATATGCTTATATTGTGTGTTTGTCTTACTTGAATGAACTAGTGTTGTAATCCTTTTGTAAGAAGGGATATACATGCACAATGATGAAGATATGTTTCCAAAACCATCGAACCATCAATGGTACTAAAAAAAAGCATAGAACTATTTGTTAGGTTTTCAATTGATGATCTCCTTCTTCCCCATCAAGAAAAAGAAATGAAAAAGATGAATAACATTTGTATATCAATTGTAATCCAATGCCATCTGTATACTTTTCCTTTTCCCTTGTCTTTTGTTTATAGTGAGTAAGTATCCATCTAAATTCACATTTTTTTTGTTCACATGTTCTGGTCATTGTTAAGATTTCTACGCTTTGGTTCAGCTTACCACGTTAGAATGCTTGGGTGTTGTAGAAATTATACCACCTATACATGAAAACTTCCAACAAAATGTTTCGAACATTTTATTTTTCATCTTTAAAAAAGTCACATATTCTACGCTATATATTATGTGTTTGTCTGACTTAAATGAACTAGTGTTGTAATCCTTAGGTAAGAAGGGATATACATGCACAATGATGAAGATATTTTTCCAAAACCATCGAACCATGAATAGCACTTAAAAAAGAAAAAACAAATCTTTAGGCTTCAAATTGATGATCTCCTTCATCCCCATGATGAAAGAGAATGAAAAAGATGAGTATCATATGTAAATAAAGTGTAATCTAATGTCATCTGTATACTTTTCCTTTCCCCTTGTCTTTTGTTCATAGTCGGTAAGTATTCATCTAAATTCATATATATTTTTGTCACATGTTCTGGTCATTTTTCATAATCTTGTTCATGTTTAGACTTCTACGCTTTGGTTCAGTTCACCACGTTAGAATGCTTGAGTGTTGTAGAAACGATTTCACCTTTATATGAAAACTTCCATCCACTGGTTTCGACAATTTTATTTTTCATCTTTAATAAAGTCAGAGGGGATATGCTTTTATAGTGTCTTTGTCTTACTTAAATGAACTAGTGTTGTAATCCTTCGGTAAAAAGGAAAATACAAGCACATTGATAAAGATATGTTCCTAAAACCATCGGAACATAAATGGCACTAGAAATATAATCATAAAACAATGTTGTAGGCTTCAAATTCATGATCTCCTTCATTCCCATGGTGAAAGAGAAATGAAACAGATGAGTAACATTTGTATATCAACTGTAATCTAATGTCATCTGTATATTTTTCCTTTCCCCTTGTCCGATGTTCATAGATCGTAAGTATCCATCTAAATTCACATATTCTTTTGGTCACATGTTCTATTCATTTTTTTAGATTTCTACGCTTTGGTTTAGCTTACCACGTTAGAATGCTTGGGTGTTGTAGAAATTATACCACCTATACATGAAAACTTCCAACAAAATGTTTCGTACATTGTATTTTTCATCTTTAAAAAAGTCACGGGGGATATGCTTTTATTTTGTGTTTGTATTACTTAAATAAACTAGTGCTGTAATCCTTCGGTAAGAGGGGACATGCATGCACAATGATGAAGAAATGTCTCCAAAACCATCCAACCATAACTGGTACTAAAAAAAAGCATAGAACTATTTGTTAGGTTTTCAACTGATGATCTCCTTCTTCCCCATCAAGAAAAAGAAATGAAAAAGATGAATAACATTTGTATATCAATTGTAATCTAATGCCATCTGTATACTTTTCCTTTTCCCTTGTCTTTTGTTCATAGCTTGTAAGTATCCATCTAAATTCACATTTTCTTTTGGTCACATGTTCTGGTCATTGTTTAGATTTCTACGCTTTGGTTCAGCTTACCACGTTAGAATGCTTGGGTGTTGTAGAAATTATACCACCTATACATGAAAACTTCCAACAAAATGTTTCGAACATTTTATTTTTCATCTTTAAAAAAGTCACATATTATACGCTATATATTATGTGTTTGTCTTACTTAAATGAACTAGTGTTGTAATCCTTCGGTAAGAAGGGATATACATGCACAATGATGAAGATATTTTTCCAAAACCATCGAACCATGAATGGCACTTAAAAAAGAAAAAACAAATCTTTAGGATTTAAATTGATGATCTCCTTCATCCCCATGATGAAAGAGAATGAAAAAGATGAGTATCATATGTAAATAAAGTGTAATCTAATGTCATCTGTATACTTTTCCTTTCCCCTTGTCCTTTTGTTCATAGATGGTAAGTATCCATCTAAATTCATATATATTTTTGTCACATGTTCTGGTCATTTTTCATAATCTTGTTCATGTTTAGACTTCTACGCTTTGGTTCAGTTCACCACGTTAGAATGCTTGAGTGTTGTAGAAACGATTTCACCTTTATATGAAAACTTCCATCCACTGGTTTCGACAATTTTATTTTTCATCTTTAATAAAGTCAGAGGGGATATGCTTTTATAGTGTCTTTGTCTTACTTAAATGAACTAGTGTTGTAATCCTTCGGTAAAAAGGAAAATACAAACACATTGATAAAGATATGTTCCTAAAACCATCGGAACATAAATGGCACTAGAAATATAATCATAAAACAATGTTGTAGGCTTCAAATTCATGATCTCCTTCATTCCCATGGTGAAAGAGAAATGAAACAGATGAGTAACATTTGTATATCAACTGTAATCTAATGTCATCTGTATATTTTTCCTTTCCCCTTGTCCGATGTTCATAGATCGTAAGTATCCATCTAAATTCACATATTCTTTTGGTCACATGTTCTATTCATTTTTTTAGATTTCTACGCTTTGGTTTAGCTTACCACGTTAGAATGCTTGGGTGTTGTAGAAATTATACCACCTATACATGAAAACTTCCAACAAAATGTTTCGTACATTGTATTTTTCATCTTTAAAAAAGTCACGGGGAAATGCTTTTATTTTGTGTTTGTATTACTTAAATAAACTAGTGCTGTAATCCTTCGGTAAGAGGGGACATGCATGCACAATGATGAAGAAATGTCTCCAAAACCACCCAACCATAACTGGTACTAAAAAAAAGCATAGAACTATTTGTTAGGTTTTCAACTGATGATCTCCTTCTTCCCCATCAAGAAAAAGAAATGAAAAAGATGAATAACATTTGTATATCAATTGTAATCTAATGCCATCTGTATACTTTTCCTTTTCCCTTGTCTTTTGTTCATAGCTTGTAAGTATCCATCTAAATTCACATTTTCTTTTGGTCACATGTTCTGGTCATTGTTTAGATTTCTACGCTTTGGTTCAGCTTACCACGTTAGAATGCTTGGGTGTTGTAGAAATTATACCACCTATACATGAAAACTTCCAACAAAATGTTTCGAACATTTTATTTTTCATCTTTAAAAAAGTCACATATTACACGCTATATATTATGTGTTTGTCTTACTTAAATGAACTAGTGTTGTAATCCTTCGGTAAGAAGGGATATACATGCACAATGATGAAGATATTTTTCCAAAACCATCGAACCATGAATGGCACTTAAAAAAGAAAAAACAAATATTTAGGCTTCAAATTGATGATCTCCTTCATCCCCATGATGAATGAGAATAAAAAAAGATGAGTATCATATGTAAATAAAGTGTAATCTAATGTCATCTGTATACTTTTCCTTTCCCCTTGTCTTTTGTTCATAGTCGGTAAGTATTCATCTAAATTCATATATATTTTTGTCACATGTTCTGGTCATTTTTCATAATCTTGTTCATGTTTAGACTTCTACGCTTTGGTTCAGTTCACCACGTTAGAATGCTTGAGTGTTGTAGAAACGATTTCACCTTTTATGAAAACTTCCATCCACTGGTTTCGACAATTTTATTTTTCATCTTTAATAAAGTCAGAGTCTTTTCCTTTCCCCTTGTCCTTTTGTTCATAGATGGTAAGTATCCATCTAAATTCATATATATTTTTGTCACATGTTCTGGTCATTTTTCATAATCTTGTTCATGTTTAGACTTCTACGCTTTTGTTCAGCTCACCACGTTATAATGCTTTCTTGTTGTAGAAATGATTTCATCTTTATATAAAAACTTCCAACCATTGGTTTCGAAAATGTAATTTTTCATCTTTAAAATGGTAACATATTCTACGCTATATATTATGTGTTTGTCTTACTTAAATGAACTAGTGTGGTAATCCTTAGGTAAGAAGGGATAAACATGTACATTGATGAAGATATGTTCCCAAAACCATCGAACCATCAATGACACTAAAAATAATATTACAAAACAATTTTGTAAACTTCCAATTGATGATCTTCTTCATCCCCATGATGAAAGAGAAATAAACAAGCTGACTCTCATTTGTAAATAAAGTGTAATCTAATGACATCTGTATATTTTTCCTTTCCCCTCGTCCTTTGTTCATAGAGAGTAAGTATCCATCTAAATTCATATATATTTTTGTCACATGTTCTGGTCATTTTTCATAATCTTGTTCATGTTTAGACTTGTACGCTTTGGTTCAGCTCACCACGTTAGAATGCTTGAGTGTTGTAGAAATGATTTCACCTTTATATGAAAACTTCCAAACATTGGTTTCGACAATTTTATTTTTCATCTGTAATAAAGTCACGGAGGATATGCTTATATTGTGTGTTTGTCATACTTGAATGAACTAGTGTTGTAATCCTTTTGTAAGAAGGGATATACATGCACAATGATGAAGATATGTTTCTAAAACCATCGAACCATCAATGGTACTAAAAAAAAGCATAGAACTATTTGTTAGGTTTTCAATTGATGATCTCCTTCTTCCCCATCAAGAAAAAGAAATGAAAAAGATGAATAACATTTGTATATCAATTGTAATCTAATGCCATCTGTATACTTTTCCTTTTCCCTTGTCTTTTGTTTATAGTGAGTAAGTATCCATCTAAATTCACATTTTTTTTGGTCACATGTTCTGGTCATTGTTAAGATTTCTACGCTTTGGTTCAGCTTACCACGTTAGAATGCTTGGGTGTTGTAGAAATTATACCACCTATACATGAAAACTTCCAACAAAATGTTTCGAACATTTTATTTTTCATCTTTAAAAAAGTCACATATTCTACGCTATATATTATGTGTTTGTCTGACTTAAATGAACTAGTGTTGTAATCCTTAGGTAAGAAGGGATATACATGCACAATGATGAAGATATTTTTCCAAAACCATCGAACCATGAATGGCACTTAAAAAAGAAAAAACAAATCTTTAGGCTTCAAATTGATGATCTCCTTCATCCCCATGATGAAAGAGAATGAAAAAGATGAGTATCATATGTAAATAAAGTGTAATCTAATGTCATCTGTATACTTTTCCTTTCCCCTTGTCTTTTGTTCATAGTCGGTAAGTATTCATCTAAATTCATATATATTTTTGTCACATGTTCTGGTCATTTTTCATAATCTTGTTCATGTTTAGACTTCTACGCTTTGGTTCAGTTCACCACGTTAGAATGCTTGAGTGTTGTAGAAACGATTTCACCTTTATATGAAAACTTCCATCCACTGGTTTCGACAATTTTATTTTTCATCTTTAATAAAGTCAGAGGGGATATGCTTTTATAGTGTCTTTGTCTTACTTAAATGAACTAGTGTTGTAATCCTTCGGTAAAAAGGAAAATACAAGCACATTGATAAAGATATGTTCCTAAAACCATCGGAACATAAATGGCACTAGAAATATAATCATAAAACAATGTTGTAGGCTTCAAATTCATGATCTCCTTCATTCCCATGGTGAAAGAGAAATGAAACAGATGAGTAACATTTGTATATCAACTGTAATCTAATGTCATCTGTATATTTTTCCTTTCCCCTTGTCCGATGTTCATAGATCGTAAGTATCCATCTAAATTCACATATTCTTTTGGTCACATGTTCTATTCATTTTTTTAGATTTCTACGCTTTGGTTCAGCTTACCACGTTAGAATGCTTGGGTGTTGTAGAAATTATACCACCTATACATGAAAACTTCCAACAAAATGTTTCGTACATTGTATTTTTCATCTTTAAAAAAGTCACGGGGGATATGCTTTTATTTTGTGTTTGTATTACTTAAATAAACTAGTGCTGTAATCCTTCGGTAAGAGGGGACATGCATGCACAATGATGAAGAAATGTCTCCAAAACCATCCAACCATAACTGGTACTAAAAAAAAGCATAGAACTATTTGTTAGGTTTTCAACTGATGATCTCCTTCTTCCCCATCAAGAAAAAGAAATGAAAAAGATGAATAACATTTGTATATCAATTGTAATCTAATGCCATCTGTATACTTTTCCTTTTCCCTTGTCTTTTGTTCATAGCTTGTAAGTATCCATCTAAATTCACATTTTCTTTTGGTCACATGTTCTGGTCATTTTTTTTAGATTTCTACGCTTTGGTTCAGCTTACCACGTTAGAATGCTTGGGTGTTGTAGAAATTATATCACCTATACATGAAAACTTCCAACAAAATGTTTCAAACATTTTATTTTTCATCTTTAAAAAAGTCACATATTACACGCTATATATTATGTGTTTGTCTTACTTAAATGAACTAGTGTTGTAATCCTTCGGTAAGAAGGGATATACATGCACAATGATGAAGATATTTTTCCAAAACCATCGAACCATGAATGGCACTTAAAAAAGAAAAAACAAATCTTTAGGCTTCAAATTGATGATCTCCTTCATCCCCATGATGAATGAGAATAAAAAAAGATGAGTATCATATGTAAATAAAGTGTAATCTAATGTCATCTGTATACTTTTCCTTTCCCCTTGTCTTTTGTTCATAGTCAGGAAGTATTCATCTAAATTCATATATATTTTTGTCACATGTTCTGGTCATTTTTCATAATCTTGTTCATGTTTAGACTTCTACGCTTTGGTTCAGTTCACCACGTTAGAATGCTTGAGTGTTGTAGAAACGATTTCACCTTTATATGAAAACTTCCATCCACTGGTTTCGACAATTTTATTTTTCATCTTTAATAAAGTCACGGGGGATATGCTTTTATTTTGTGTTTGTATTACTTAAATAAACTAGTGCTGTAATCCTTCGGTAAAAGGGGACATGCATGCACAATGATGAAGAAATATCTCCAAAACCATCCAACCATAAATGGTACTAAAAAAAAGCATAGAACCATTTGTTAGGTTTTCAATTGATGATCTCCTTCTTCCCCATCAAGAAAAAGAAATGAAAAAGATGAATAACATTTGTATATCAACTGTAATCTAATGTCATCTGTATATTTTTCCTTTCCCCTTGTCTTTTGTTTATAGCCCGTAAGTATCCATCTAAATTCACATTTTCTTTTGGTCACATGTTCTGGTCCTTGTTTAGATTTCTACGCTTTGGTTCAGCTTACCACGTTAGAATGCTTGGGTGTTGTAGAAATTATACCACCTATACATGAAAACTTCCAACAAAATGTTTCGTACATTGTATTTTTCATCTTTAAAAAAGTCACGGGGGATATGCTTTTATTTTGTGTTTGTATTACTTAAATAAACTAGTGCTGTAATCCTTCGGTAAGAGGGGACATGCATGCACAATGATGAAGAAATGTCTCCAAAACCATCCAACCATAACTGGTACTAAAAAAAAGCATAGAACTATTTGTTAGGTTTTCAATTGATGATCTCCTTCTTCCCCATCAAGAAAAAGAAATGAAAAAGATGAATAACATTTGTATATCAATTGTAATCTAATGCCATCTGTATACTTTTCCTTTTCCCTTGTCTTTTGTTTATAGCCCGTAAGTATCCATCTAAATTCACATATTTTTTGGTCACATGTTCTGGTCATTGTTTAGATTTCTACGCTTTGGTTCAGCTTACCACGTTAGAATGCTTGGGTGTTGTAGATATTATACCACCTATACATGAAAACTTCCAACCATTGGTTTCGAAAATGTAATTATTCATATTTTATAAAGTTACATATTCTATGCTTTCTGTAATAAAGTCACGGAGGATATGCTTATATTGTGTGTTTGTCTTACTTGAATGAACTAGTGTTGTAATCCTTTTGTAAGAAGGGATATACATGCACAATGATGAAGATATGTTTCTAAAACCATCGAACCATCAATGGTACTAAAAAAAAGCATAGAACTATTTGTTAGGTTTTCAATTGATGATCTCCTTCTTCCCCATCAAGAAAAAGAAATGAAAAAGATGAATAACATTTGTATATCAATTGTAATCTAATGCCATCTGTATACTTTTCCTTTTCCCTTGTCTTTTGTTTATAGTGAGTAAGTATCCATCTAAATTCACATTTTTTTTGGTCACATGTTCTGGTCATTGTTAAGATTTCTACGCTTTGGTTCAGCTTACCACGTTAGAATGCTTGGGTGTTGTAGAAATTATACCACCTATACATGAAAACTTCCAACAAAATGTTTCGAACATTTTATTTTTCATCTTTAAAAAAGTCACATATTCTACGCTATATATTATGTGGTTGTCTGACTTAAATGAACTAGTGTTGTAATCCTTAGGTAAGAAGGGATATACATGCACAATGATGAAGATATTTTTCCAAAACCATCGAACCATGAATGGCACTTAAAAAAGAAAAAACAAATCTTTAGGCTTCAAATTGATGATCTCCTTCATCCCCATGATGAAAGAGAATGAAAAAGATGAGTATCATATGTAAATAAAGTGTAATCTAATGTCATCTGTATACTTTTCCTTTCCCCTTGTCTTTTGTTCATAGTCGGTAAGTATTCATCTAAATTCATATATATTTTTGTCACATGTTCTGGTCATTTTTCATAATCTTGTTCATGTTTAGACTTCTACGCTTTGGTTCAGTTCACCACGTTAGAATGCTTGAGTGTTGTAGAAACGATTTCACCTTTATATGAAAACTTCCATCCACTGGTTTCGACAATTTTATTTTTCATCTTTAATAAAGTCAGAGGGGATATGCTTTTATAGTGTCTTTGTCTTACTTAAATGAACTAGTGTTGTAATCCTTCGGTAAAAAGGAAAATACAAGCACATTGATAAAGATATGTTCCTAAAACCATCGGAACATGAATGGCACTAGAAATATAATCATAAAACAATGTTGTAGGCTTCAAATTCATGATCTCCTTCATTCCTATGGTGAAAGAGAAATGAAACAGATGAGTAACATTTGTATATCAACTGTAATCTAATGTCATCCGTATATTTTTCCTTTCCCCTTGTCCGTTGTTCATAGATTGTAAGTATCCATCTAAATTCACATTTTCTTTTGGTCACATGTTCTGGTCATTTTTTTAGATTTCTACGCTTTGGTTAAGCTTACCACGTTAGAATGCTTGGGTGTTGTAGAAATTATACCACCTATACATGAAAACTTCCAACAAAATGTTTCGTACATTGTATTTTTCATCTTTAAAAAAGTCACGGGGGATATGCTTTTATTTTGTGTTTGTATTACTTAAATAAACTAGTGCTGTAATCCTTCGGTAAGAGGGGACATGCATGCACAATGATGAAGAAATGTCTCCAAAACCATCCAACCATAACTGGTACTAAAAAAAAGCATAGAACTATTTGTTAGGTTTTCAATTGATGATCTCCTTCTTCCCCATCAAGAAAAAGAAATGAAAAAGATGAATAACATTTGTATATCAATTGTAATCTAATGCCATCTGTATACTTTTCCTTTTCCCTTGTCTTTTGTTTATAGCCCGTAAGTATCCATCTAAATTCACATATTTTTTGGTCACATGTTCTGGTCATTGTTTAGATTTCTACGCTTTGGTTCAGCTTACCACGTTAGAATGCTTGGGTGTTGTAGATATTATACCACCTATACATGAAAACTTCCAACCATTGGTTTCGAAAATGTAATTATTCATATTTTATAAAGTTACATATTCTATGCTTTCTGTAATAAAGTCACGGAGGATATGCTTATATTGTGTGTTTGTCTTACTTGAATGAACTAGTGTTGTAATCCTTTTGTAAGAAGGGATATACATGCACAATGATGAAGATATGTTTCTAAAACCATCGAACCATCAATGGTACTAAAAAAAAGCATAGAACTATTTGTTAGGTTTTCAATTGATGATCTCCTTCTTCCCCATCAAGAAAAAGAAATGAAAAAGATGAATAACATTTGTATATCAATTGTAATCTAATGCCATCTGTATACTTTTCCTTTTCCCTTGTCTTTTGTTTATAGTGAGTAAGTATCCATCTAAATTCACATTTTTTTTGGTCACATGTTCTGGTCATTGTTAAGATTTCTACGCTTTGGTTCAGCTTACCACGTTAGAATGCTTGGGTGTTGTAGAAATTATACCACCTATACATGAAAACTTCCAACAAAATGTTTCGAACATTTTATTTTTCATCTTTAAAAAAGTCACATATTCTACGCTATATATTATGTGGTTGTCTGACTTAAATGAACTAGTGTTGTAATCCTTAGGTAAGAAGGGATATACATGCACAATGATGAAGATATTTTTCCAAAACCATCGAACCATGAATGGCACTTAAAAAAGAAAAAACAAATCTTTAGGCTTCAAATTGATGATCTCCTTCATCCCCATGATGAAAGAGAATGAAAAAGATGAGTATCATATGTAAATAAAGTGTAATCTAATGTCATCTGTATACTTTTCCTTTCCCCTTGTCTTTTGTTCATAGTCGGTAAGTATTCATCTAAATTCATATATATTTTTGTCACATGTTCTGGTCATTTTTCATAATCTTGTTCATGTTTAGACTTCTACGCTTTGGTTCAGTTCACCACGTTAGAATGCTTGAGTGTTGTAGAAACGATTTCACCTTTATATGAAAACTTCCATCCACTGGTTTCGACAATTTTATTTTTCATCTTTAATAAAGTCAGAGGGGATATGCTTTTATAGTGTCTTTGTCTTACTTAAATGAACTAGTGTTGTAATCCTTCGGTAAAAAGGAAAATACAAGCACATTGATAAAGATATGTTCCTAAAACCATCGGAACATGAATGGCACTAGAAATATAATCATAAAACAATGTTGTAGGCTTCAAATTCATGATCTCCTTCATTCCTATGGTGAAAGAGAAATGAAACAGATGAGTAACATTTGTATATCAACTGTTATCTAATGTCATCCGTATATTTTTCCTTTCCCCTTGTCCGTTGTTCATAGATTGTAAGTATCCATCTAAATTCACATTTTCTTTTGGTCACATGTTCTGGTCATTTTTTTAGATTTCTACGCTTTGGTTAAGCTTACCACGTTAGAATGCTTGGGTGTTGTAGAAATTATACCACCTATACATGAAAACTTCCAACAAAATGTTTCGTACATTGTATTTTTCATCTTTAAAAAAGTCACGGGGGATATGCTTTTATTTTGTGTTTGTATTACTTAAATAAACTAGTGCTGTAATCCTTCGGTAAGAAGGGATATACATGCACAATGATGAAGATATTTTTCCAAAACCATCGAACCATGAATGGCACTTAAAAAAGAAAAAACAAATCTTTAGGATTCAAATTGATGATCTCCTTCATCCCCATGATGAAAGAGAATGAAAAAGATGAGTATCATATGTAAATAAAGTGTAATCTAATGTCATCTGTATACTTTTCCTTTCCCCTTGTCCTTTTGTTCATAGATGGTAAGTATCCATCTAAATTCATATATATTTTTGTCACATGTTCTGGTCATTTTTCATAATCTTGTTCATGTTTAGACTTCTACGCTTTTGTTCAGCTCACCACGTTATAATGCTTTCTTGTTGTAGAAATGATTTCATCTTTATATAAAAACTTCCAACCATTGGTTTCGAAAATGTAATTATTCATATTTTATAAAGTCACAGATTCTATGCTTACATTGTGTGTTTGTCTTACTTGAATGAACTATTGTTGTAATCCTTCGGTAAAAAGGAAAATACAAGCACATTGATAAAGATATGTTCCTAAAACCATCGGAACATGAATGGCACTAGAAATATAATCATAAAACAATGTTGTAGGCTTCAAATTCATGATCTCCTTCATTCCTATGGTGAAAGAGAAATGAAACAGATGAGTAACATTTGTATATCAACTGTAATCTAATGTCATCCGTATATTTTTCCTTTCCCCTTGTCCGTTGTTCATAGATTGTAAGTATCCATCTAAATTCACATTTTCTTTTGGTCACATGTTCTGGTCATTTTTTTAGATTTCTACGCTTTGGTTAAGCTTACCACGTTAGAATGCTTGGGTGTTGTAGAAATTATACCACCTATACATGAAAACTTCCAACAAAATGTTTCGAACATTTTATTTTTCATCTTTAAAAAAGTCACATATTATACGCTATATATTATGTGTTTGTCTTACTTAAATGAACTAGTGTTGTAATCCTTCGGTAAGAAGGGATATACATGCACAATGATGAAGATATTTTTCCAAAACCATCGAACCATGAATGGCACTTAAAAAAGAAAAAACAAATCTTTAGGATTCAAATTGATGATCTCCTTCATCCCCATGATGAAAGAGAATGAAAAAGATGAGTATCATATGTAAATAAAGTGTAATCTAATGTCATCTGTATACTTTTCCTTTCCCCTTGTCCTTTTGTTCATAGATGGTAAGTATCCATCTAAATTCATATATATTTTTGTCACATGTTCTGGTCATTTTTCATAATCTTGTTCATGTTTAGACTTCTACGCTTTTGTTCAGCTCACCACGTTATAATGCTTTCTTGTTGTAGAAATGATTTCATCTTTATATAAAAACTTCCAACCATTGGTTTCGAAAATGTAATTATTCATATTTTTTAAAGTCACAGATTCTATGCTTACATTGTGTGTTTGTCTTACTTGAATGAACTATTGTTGTAATCCTTCGGTAAAAAGGAAAATACAAGCACATTGATAAAGATATGTTCCTAAAACCATCGGAACATGAATGGCACTAGAAATATAATCATAAAACAATGTTGTAGGCTTCAAATTCATGATCTCCTTCATTCCTATGGTGAAAGAGAAATGAAACAGATGAGTAACATTTGTATATCAACTGTAATCTAATGTCATCCGTATATTTTTCCTTTCCCCTTGTCCGTTGTTCATAGATTGTAAGTATCCATCTAAATTCACATTTTCTTTTGGTCACATGTTCTGGTCATTTTTTTAGATTTCTACTCTTTGGTTAAGCTTACCACGTTAGAATGCTTGGGTGTTGTAGAAATTATACCACCTATACATGAAAACTTCCAACAAAATGTTTCGAACATTTTATTTTTCATCTTTAAAAAAGTCACATATTATACGCTATATATTATGTGTTTGTCTTACTTAAATGAACTAGTGTTGTAATCCTTCGGTAAGAAGGGATATACATGCACAATGATGAAGATATTTTTCCAAAACCATCGAACCATGAATGGCACTTAAAAAAGAAAAAACAAATCTTTAGGATTCAAATTGATGATCTCCTTCATCCCCATGATGAAAGAGAATGAAAAAGATGAGTATCATATGTAAATAAAGTGTAATCTAATGTCATCTGTATACTTTTCCTTTCCCCTTGTCCTTTTGTTCATAGATGGTAAGTATCCATCTAAATTCATATATATTTTTGTCACATGTTCTGGTCATTTTTCATAATCTTGTTCATGTTTAGACTTCTACGCTTTTGTTCAGCTCACCACGTTATAATGCTTTCTTGTTGTAGAAATGATTTCATCTTTATATAAAAACTTCCAACCATTGGTTTCGAAAATGTAATTATTCATATTTTATAAAGTCACAGATTCTATGCTTACATTGTGTGTTTGTCTTACTTGAATGAACTATTGTTGTAATCCTTCGGTAAAAAGGAAAATACAAGCACATTGATAAAGATATGTTCCTAAAACCATCGGAACATGAATGGCACTAGAAATATAATCATAAAACAATGTTGTAGGCTTCAAATTCATGATCTCCTTCATTCCTATGGTGAAAGAGAAATGAAACAGATGAGTAACATTTGTATATCAACTGTAATCTAATGTCATCCGTATATTTTTCCTTTCCCCTTGTCCGTTGTTCATAGATTGTAAGTATCCATCTAAATTCACATTTTCTTTTGGTCACATGTTCTGGTCATTTTTTTAGATTTCTACGCTTTGGTTAAGCTTACCACGTTAGAATGCTTGGGTGTTGTAGAAATTATACCACCTATACATGAAAACTTCCAACAAAATGTTTCGAACATTTTATTTTTCATCTTTAAAAAAGTCATATATTATACGCTATATATTATGTGTTTGTCTTACTTAAATGAACTAGTGTTGTAATCCTTAGGTAAGAAGGGATATACATGCACAATGATGAAGATATTTTTCCAAAACCATCGAACCATGAATGGCACTTAAAAAAGAAAAACAAATCTTTAGGCTTCAAATTGATGATCTCCTTCATCCCTATGATGAAAGAGAATGAAAAAGATGAGTATCATATGTAAATAAAGTGTAATCTAATGTCATCTGTATACTTTTCCTTTCCCCTTGTCTTTTGTTCATAGTCCGTAAGTATTCATCTAAATTCATATATATTTTTGTCACATGTCCTGGTCATTTTTCATAATCTTGTTCATGTTTAGACTTGTAGGCTTTGGCTCAGTTCACCACGTGAGAATGCTTGAGTGTTGTAGAAATGATTTCACCTTTATTTAAAAACTTCCAACCATTGGTTTCGAAAATTATTTTGTTCATCTTTAATAAAGTCAAAGATTCTATGCTTACATTGTGTGTTTGTCTTATTTAAATGAACTAGTGTTGTAATCATTCGGTAAGAAGGAAAATACAGGCACATCGATGAAGATATGTTCCCAAAACCATCGGACCATAAATGGCACTAAAAATATAATCATATAACAATTTTTGTAGGCTTCCAATTGATGATTTCCTCCATCCCCATGATAAAAGAGAAATGAAAAAAAATGAGTATCATTTGTATATGAAGTGTAATCTAATTTCATCTGTATATTTTTCCTTTCCCCTTGTCCTTTGTTCATAGGGGGTAAGTATCCATCTATATTAATTAATATTTTTGTCACATGTTCTGGTCATTTTTCATAATCTTCTTCATGTTTATACTTCTACGCTTTTGTTCAGCTCACCATGTTAGCATGCTTGAGTAGTGTAAACATGATTCCACTTATATATGAATACTTCCAACCATATGTTTCCAAGACTTAATTGTTCATCTTTAATAAAGTCACTGGGAAATGCTTATATTGTGTGTTTGTATTACTTAAATGAACTAGTGTTGTAATCCTTCCGTAAGAGAGGATATGCATGCACAATGATGAAGATATGTCTCCAAAACCATCGAACCATAAATGGTACTAAAAAATAAAAGCATAAATCTTTTTTTTTAGTCTTCCAATTGATGATCTCCTTCTTAACCATGAAGAAAAAGAAATTAAAAAGATAAGTATCATTTGTATATAAAGTGTAATCTAATGTCATCTGTATGTTTTTTTTCCTTACCCTTGTCCTTTGTTCATAGATCGTAAGTATCCATCTAAATTTATGTATATTTTTGTCACATGTTCTGGTCATTTTTCATAATTTTGTTCATGTTTAGACTTCTACGCTTTGGTTCAGCTCACCACGTTAGAATGCATGAGAAGTGTAGAAATGATTTCACCTTTATATAAAACTTCAAACAATAGGTTACAAAAATTATATTTGTCATCTTTAATAAAGTCACAGATTCTATGCTTATATTGTGTGTTTGTCTTACTTAAAGGGATCGTTTAACAATGTTAAATCTGAGATACACGACCCTGCGTGTTATCAGTGTCTGTGATATGGTGTAATATTGAAGCCCTATAAAAAAATTGCGCTTCAAAATGATCAATAAGTGCCCCAAAAAAGTGGAAAATCTTTGAGTGACCGGTTTTACCATACTCGTTTTCCCCAATAGACTGTAGTGTTATGAAAACCGTCAGGCGAACGGTTTTCAAAATGTATAATTCCAATCATGAATATCTTGATAATCAGACAGGCGATCGGCTTGTAAAAGTCATGGGGTTCCTGACTGACTTAAAGGTTTATAATTATCATTGCATCATGAGCTAAATCCAGAATTTTGTTTCATAATCTGAGACAAAGTTACCGGATCCCTTTAAATGAACTAGTGTTGTAATCCTTCTGTAAGAAGGGATATACTTGCACAATGATGAAGATATGTTTCCAAAACCATCGAACCATGAATGGCACTAACAAATAAAAGCATAAAACTATTTTTAAGGCTTCCAATCGATGATTTCCTTCTTCCCCATCAAGAAAGAGAAATGAAAAAGATTAGTATCATTTGTAAATAAAGTGTAATCTAATGTCATCTGTATATTTTCCTGTCCCCTTGTCCTTTGTTCATAGTTCGCAAGTTTCCATCTAAATTCATATATCTTTTTGTCACATGTTTTGGTCATTTATCATAATCTTGTTCATGTTTAGACTTCTATGCTTTGGTTTAGCCCACCACGTTAGAATGCTTGAGTGTTGTAGAAATGATTTCACCTTTATATGAAAACTTCCAACCATTGGTTTCGAAAATGTAATTATTCATATTTTATAAAGTCACAGATTATATGCTTACATTGTGTGTTTGTCTTACTAATAAACTAGTGTTGTAATCCTTCGGTAAGAAGGGATATACATGCACAATGATAAAGATATTTTTCCAAAACCATCGAACCATGAATGGCACTTAAAAAAGAAAAAAAAACATCTTTAGGCTTCAAATGGATGATCTCCTTCATCCCCATGATGAAAGGGAACGAAAAAGATGAGTATCATATGTAAATAAAGTGTAATCTAATGTCATCTGTATACTTTTCCTTTCCCCTTGTCCTTTGTTCATAGATGGTAAGTATCCATCTAAATTCATATATATTTTTGTCACATGTTCTGGTCATTTTTCATAATCTTGTTCATGTTTAGACTTCTACGCTTTGGTTCAGTTCACCACGTTAGAATGCTTGAGTGTTGTAGAAATGATTTCACCTTTATATGAAAACTTCCATCCACTGGTTTCGACAATTTTATTTTTCATCTTTAATGAAGTCACGGGGGATATGCTTTTATAGTGTCTTTGTCTTACTTAAATGAACTAGTGTTGTAATCCTTCGGTAAAAAGGAAAATACAAGCACATTGATAAAGATATGTTTCTAAAACCATCGGAACATAAATGGCACTAGAAAGATAATCATAAAACAATTTTGTAGGCTTCAAATTCATGATCTCCTTCATTCCCATGATGAAAGAGAAACGAAAAAGATGAGTATCATTTGTAAATGAAGTGTTATCTAATGTCATCTGTATATTTTTCCTTTCTCCTTGTCCTTTGTTAATAGGTGGTAAGTATCCATCTAAATTCACATTTTTTGGGGTCACATGTTCTGGTCATTATTTAGATTTCTACGCTTTGGTTCAGCTTACCACGTTAGAATGCTTGGGTGTTGTAGAAATTATACCACCTATACATGAAAACTTCCAACAAAATGTTTCGAACATTTTATTTTTCATCTTTAAAAAAGTCACATATTCTACGCTATATTTTATGTGTTTGTCTTACTTGAATGAACTAGTGTTGTAATCCTTCGGTAAGAAGGGATATACATGCACAATGATGAAGATATTTTTCCAAAACCATCGAACCATGAATGGCACTTAAAAAAAAAAAAAAAACATCTTTAGGCTTCAAATTGATGATCTCCTTCATCCCCATGATGAAAGGGAACGAAAAAGATGAGTATCATATGTAAATAAAGTGTAATCTAATGTCATCTGTATACTTTTCCTTTCCCCTTGTCCTTTGTTCATAGATGGTAAGTATCCATCTAAATTCATATGTATTTTTGTCACATGTTCTTGTCATTTTTCATAATCTTGTTCATGTTTAGACGTCTACGCTTTTGTTCAGCTCACCACGTTAGAATGCTTTCTTGTTGTAGAAATGATTTCATCTTTATATAAAAACTTCCAACCATTGGTTTCGAAAATGTAATTATTCATATTTTATAAAGTCACAGATTCTATGCTTACATTGTGTGTTTGTCTTACTTAAATGAACTATTGTTGTAATCCTTCGGTAAGAAGGGATATACATGCACAATGATGAAGATATTTTTCCAAAACCATCGAACCATCAATGGCACTTAAAAAAGAAAAAAAACATATTTAGGCTTCAAATTGATGATCTCCTTCATCCCCATGATGAAAGAGAATGAAAAAGATGAGTATCATATGTAAATAAAGTGTAATCTAATGTCATCTGTATACTTTTCCTTTCCCCTTGTCTTTTGTTCATAGTCCGTAAGTATTCATTTAAATTCATATATATTTTTGTCACATGTTCTGGTCATTTTTCATAATCTTGTTCATGTTTAGACTTGTACGCTTTGGTTCAGTTCACCACGTTATAATGCTTGAGTGTTGTAGAAATGATTTCACCTTTATATGAAAACTTCCAACCATTGGTTTCGACAATTTTATTTTTCATCTTTAATAAAGTCACGGGGGATTTGCTTTTATTTTGTGTTTGTATTACTTAAATAAACTATTGCTATAATACTTTGGTAAAAGGGGAAATGCATGCACAATGATGAAGAAATGTCTCCAAAACCATCCAACCATTAATGGCACTAAAAAAAAGGCATACAACTATTTTTTAGGCTTTCAATTGATGATCTCCTTCTTCCCCATCAAGAAAGAGAAATGAAAAAGATGAATAACATTTGTATATCAATTGTAATCTAATGCCATCTGAATACTTTTCCTTTCCCCTTGTTTTTTGTTTATAGCCCGTAAGTATCCATCTAAATTCCCTTTTTTTTTGGTCACATGTTCTGTTCATTATTTAGATTTCTACGCTTTGGTTCAGCTTACCACGTTAGAATGCTTGGGTGTTGTAGAAATTATACCACCTATACATGAAAACTTCCAACAAAATGTTTCGAACATTTTATTTTTCATCTTTAAAAAGGTCACATATTATACGCTATATATTATGTGTTTGTCTTACTTAAATGAACTAGTGTTGTAATCCTTCGGTAAGAAGGGATATACATGCACAATGATGAAGATATTTTTCCAAAACCATCGAACCATGAATGGCACTTAAAAAAAAAAAAAAAAACATCTTTAGGCTTCAAATTGATGATCTCCTTCATCCCCATGATGAAAGAGAATGAAAAAGATGAGTATCATATGTAAATAAAGTGTAATCTAATCTCATCTGTATACTTTTCCTTTCCCCTTGTCTTTTGTTCATAGTCCGTAAGTATCCATCTAAATTCATATATATTTTTGTCACATGTTCTGGTCATTTTTCATAATCTTGTTCATGTTTAGACTTCTACGCTTTGGTTCAGTTCACCACGTTAGAATGCTTGAGTGTTGTAGAAAAGATTTCACCTTTATATGAAAACTTCCATCCACTGGTTTCGACAATTTTATTTTTCATCTTTAATAAAGTCACGGGGGATATGCTTTTATAGTGTTTTTGTCTTACTTAAATGAACTAGTGGTGTAATCCTTCGGTAAGAAGGAAAATACAAGCACATTGATAAAGGTATGTTCCCAAAACCATCGGAACATAAATGGCACTAGAAATATAATCATGAAACAATTTTGAAGGCTTCAAATTCATGATCTCCTTCATTCCCATGATGAAAGAGAAATGAAAAAGATGAGTATCATTTGTAAATGAAGTGTTATCTAATGTCATCTGTATATTTTTCCTTTCTCCTTGTCCTTTGTTAATAGGTGGTAAGTATCCATCTAAATTCATATGTATTTTTGTCACATGTTCTTGTCATTTTTCATAATCTTGTTCATGTTTAGACGTGTACGCTTTTGTTCAGCTCACCACGTTAGAATGCTTTCTTGTTGTAGAAATGATTTCATCTTTATATAAAAACTTCCAACCATTGGTTTCGAAAATGTAATTATTCATATTTTATAAAGTCACAGATTATATGCTTACATTGTGTGTTTGTCTTACTTAAATGAACTATTGTTGTAATCCTTCGGTAAGAAGGGATATACATGCACAATGATGAAGATATTTTTCCAAAACCATCGAACCATCAATGGCACTTAAAAAAGAAAAAAAACATATTTAGGCTTCAAATTGATGATCTCCTTCATCCCCATGATGAAAGAGAATGAAAAAGATGAGTATCATATGTAAATAAAGTGTAATCTAATGTCATCTGTATACTTTTCCTTTCCCCTTGTCTTTTGTTCATAGTCCGTAAGTATTCATTTAAATTCATATATATTTTTGTCACATGTTCTGGTCATTTTTCATAATCTTGTTCAGGTTTAGACTTGTACGCTTTGGTTCAGTTCACCACGTTATAATGCTTGAGTGTTGTAGAAATGATTTCACCTTTATATGAAAACTTCCAACCATTGGTTTCGACAATTTTATTTTTCATCTTTAATAAAGTCACGGGGGATTTGCTTTTATTTTGTGTTTGTATTACTTAAATAAACTATTGCTATAATACTTTGGTAAAAGGGGAAATGCATGCACAATGATGAAGAAATGTCTCCAAAACCATCCAACCATTAATGGCACTAAAAAAAAGGCATACAACTATTTTTTAGGCTTTCAATTGATGATCTCCTTCTTCCCCATCAAGAAAGAGAAATGAAAAAGATGAATAACATTTGTATATCAATTGTAATCTAATGCCATCTGAATACTTTTCCTTTCCCCTTGTTTTTTGTTTATAGCCCGTAAGTATCCATCTAAATTCCCTTTTTTTTTGGTCACATGTTCTGTTCATTATTTAGATTTCTACGCTTTGGTTCAGCTTACCACGTTAGAATGCTTGGGTGTTGTAGAAATTATACCACCTATACATGAAAACTTCCAACAAAATGTTTCGAACATTTTATTTTTCATCTTTAAAAAAGTCACATATTATACGCTATATATTATGTGTTTGTCTTACTTAAATGAACTAGTGTTGTAATCCTTCGGTAAGAAGGGATATACATGCACAATGATGAAGATATTTTTCCAAAACCATCGAACCATGAATGGCACTTAAAAAAAAAAAAAAAAACATCTTTAGGCTTCAAATTGATGATCTCCTTCATCCCCATGATGAAAGAGAATGAAAAAGATGAGTATCATATGTAAATAAAGTGTAATCTAATCTCATCTGTATACTTTTCCTTTCCCCTTGTCTTTTGTTCATAGTCCGTAAGTATCCATCTAAATTCATATATATTTTTGTCACATGTTCTGGTCATTTTTCATAATCTTGTTCATGTTTAGACTTCTACGCTTTGGTTCAGTTCACCACGTTAGAATGCTTGAGTGTTGTAGAAAAGATTTCACCTTTATATGAAAACTTCCATCCACTGGTTTCGACAATTTTATTTTTCATCTTTAATAAAGTCACGGGGGATATGCTTTTATAGTGTTTTTGTCTTACTTAAATGAACTAGTGTTGTAATCCTTCGGTAAGAAGGAAAATACAAGCACATTGATAAAGGTATGTTCCCAAAACCATCGGAACATAAATGGCACTAGAAATATAATCATGAAACAATTTTGAAGGCTTCAAATTCATGATCTCCTTCATTCCCATGATGAAAGAGAAATGAAAAAGATGAGTATCATTTGTAAATGAAGTGTTATCTAATGTCATCTGTATATTTTTCCTTTCTCCTTGTCCTTTGTTAATAGGTGGTAAGTATCCATCTAAATTCATATATATTTTTGTCACATGTTCTGTTAATTTTTCATAATCTTGTTAATGTTTAGACGTCTACGCTTTGGTTCAGCTCAACACGTTAGAATGCTTGAGTGTTGTAAAAATGATTTCACCTATGTATGAAAAGTTCCAACCATTGGTTTCGAAAATGTAATTATTCATCTTTAATAAAGTCACATATTCTATGCTTATATAGTGTCTTTGTCTTACTTAAATGAACTAGTGTTGTAATCCTTCGGTAAGAAGGGATATACATGCACATTGATGTAGATATGTTCCCAAAACCATCGAACCATAAATGGCACTAAAAATATCATCATAAAACAATTTTGTAGGCTTTCAATTGATGAACTCGTTCTTCCCCATCAAGAAAGAGAAATGAACAAGATGACTCTCATTTGTATATCAAGCGTAATCTAATATCATCTGTATATTTTTCCTTTCTCCTTGTCTTTTGTTGATAGATGGTAAGTATCCATCTAAATTCATATATATTTTTGACACATGTTTTGTTAATTTTTCATAATCTTGTTCATGTTTAGACTTCTACGCTTTGGTTCAGCTTAACACGTTAGAATGCTTGAGTGTTGTAGAAATGATTTCACCTATGCATGAAAACTTCCAACCATTGGTTTCGAAAATGTAATTATTCATCTTTAATAAAGTCACATATTACATGCTTATATTGTGTGTTTGTCTTACTTGAATGAACTAGTGTTGTAATCCTTTTGTAAGAAGGGATATACATGCACAATGATGAAGATATGTTTCCAAAACCATCGAACCATGAATGGCACTTAAAAAAGGAAAAATATAAATATTTAGGCTTCAAATTGATGATCTCCTTCATCCCCATGATGAAAGAGAAATGAACAAGAGGACTCTCATTTGTAAATAAAGTGTAATCTAATGTCATCTGTATATTTTTCCTTTCCCCTTGTCCTTTGTTCATAGATAGTTAGTATCCATCTAAATTCATATATATTTTTGTCACATGTTCTGGTCATTTTTCATAAACTTGTTCATGTTTAGACTTCTACGATTTTGTTCAGCTCACCACGTTAGAATGCTTTCTTGTTGTAGAAATGATTTCATCTTGATATAAAAACTTCCAACCATTGGTTTCGAAAATTTAATTATTCATATTTTATAAAGTCACAGATTCTATGCTTACATTGTGTGTTTGTCTTACTTAAATGAACTATTGTTGTAATCCTTCGATAAGAAGGGATATACATGCACAATGATGAAGATATTTTTCCAAAACCATCGAACCATGAATGGCACTTTAAAAAGAAAAAAAAACATCTTTAGGCTTCAAATTGATGATCTCCTTCATCCCCCTGATGAAAGAGAATGAAAAAGATGAGTATCATATGTAAATAAAGTGTAATCTAATGTCATCTGTATACTTTTCCTTTCCCCTTGTCTTTTGTTCATAGGCCGTAAGTACCATCTAAATTCATATATATTTTTGTCACAAGTTCTGGTCATTTTTCATAATCTTGTTCATGTTTAGACTTGTACGCTTTGGTTCAGTTCACCACGTTAGAATGCTTGAGTGTTGTAGAAATGATTTCACCTTTTCATCCCCATGATGAAAGAGAATGAAAAAGATGAGTAACATTTGTATATCAACTGTAATCTAATGTCATCTGTTTACTTTTCCTTTCCCCTTGTCCTTTGTTCATAGATCGTAAGTATCCATTTAATATCATATATATTTTTGTCACATGTTCTGGTCATTTTTCCGAATCTTGTTCATGTTTAGACTTCTACGCTTTGGTTCAGCTCACCACGAAAGAATGCTAGATTGTTCTAGAAATGGTACCACTTGTCCATGTTTTGATTTTTTAACCATCGGTTAACAAGTTCTCATTTTTCATTTTGTATGAAGTCACGGATTGTGTGTTTATCTTTTGTTTTTGTCTTGCTTTAATTAACTGGTGTTATAATCCTTGGTAAGAAGGGATATTCGTGCAGCATGATCAAGATATTTCCTAAACCATTGTAACCATAAATGCCACTTAAAAATAAAGGCATTAACAAATTACCTCTTAGTTTTCCAATTGATGCTATATTTCTTCCCCATAAAGAAAGAGAAATGAAAAAGATGATAATAATTTGTATATAAAGTGTTTTTTAATAAATATTTAGTCTTTTTTTCCTCTGCCCTTGGTCCTTTTTCATAGAGTGTAAGTAATCCAGCAAATCCAAATATATCTTTCTTATAGGTTCTGGTCCTTTTTCATAATCTTGTTCATGTATTCACTTCTGCCCTTTTGTTCAGCCCACAATGTAAGAATGCTTGGGTGTTGTAAAAATGATTCCACCTATCCATGATAACTTTGAACGATAGGTTTTGATTTTTTTATTTTTCATCTTTAATAAAGTCAAAATTCCATGCTTATATTGTGTGTTTGTCTTACTTAAATGAACAAATGTTGTAATCCTTCGGTAAGAAGGGATATGCGTGCACAATAATGAAGATATGTTTCTAAAACCTTCGAACCATCAATGGCAATAAAAATCAAAATCATCAAACTATTTTGTAGGGTTCAAATTGATGATCTCCTTCATCCCCATGATGAATGAGAAATGAAAAAGATGAGTATTATTCGTATATAAAGTGTTATCTAATGTCATCTGTATTTTTTCCTGTCCCCTTGTCCTTTCTTCATAGATCGTAAGTATCCAATATATTTTTGTCACATGTTCTGGTCATTTTTCCGAATCTTGTTCATATTTAGACTTCGACGCTTTCGTTCAGCTCACAACGTTAAAATGCTTGAGTGTTGTAGAAATGATTTCACCTATTTATGAAAACTTCCAACTATTGGTTTCGAAAATTTAATTTTTCATCTTTAATAAAGTTACAGATTCTATGCTAATATTGTGTGTTTGTCTTACTGAAATGAACTAGTGTTGTAATCCTTCGGTAAGAAAGGATATTCGTACACAATGATAGAAATATGTGTCCCAAACCATTGTAACTATACATGCCACTTAAAAATACGGGCATGAAAATTGTATTAATGCTTTCAACTGATCATTTCCTTCTTCCCCATAAAAAAAGGAATACAAAAGATAACGATTTTTGTGTAAATATAAGTGTATTTTAATATTTGTTTAAATTTATTTTTCTCTACCCTTGGGCTACGTTCTTAGCGAGTAAGTATTCATCGAAATTTAATTTTAACTTCTATTTAAGTTCTGGTCGTCTTTTTGGATATTTCAACTTGTTTTCACTTTTAAGGCTTTTTTATAGGCTAACCACGATAGAATGCTAGGTTGTTGTAGAAATGCTACCATTTGTCCATGTTTTGATTTTTAACCATCGGTTAACAAGTTCTCATTTGTCATTTTGTATGAAGTCACGGATTGTGTGTTTATCTTTTGTTTTTGTCTTGCTTTAATTAACTGGTGTTATAATCCTTGGTAAGAAGGGATATTCATGCAGCATGATCAAGATATTTCCTAAACCATTGTAACCATAAATGCCACTTAAAAATAAAGGCATTAACAAATTTACCTCTTGGGCTTCCATTTCATGCTATCTTTCTTGCCCATTAAAGAAAGAGAAATGAAAAAGATGATTATAATTTGTATATAAAGTGTTTTTTAATAAATATTTATGTCTTTTTTCCTCTGCCCTTGGTCCTTTTTCATAGAGTGTAAGTAATCCAGCAAATCCAAATATATCTTTTTTATAGGTTCTGGTCCTTTTTCATAATCTTGTTCATGTATTCACTTCTGCCCTTTTGTTCAGCCCACAATGTTAGAATGCTTGGGCGTTGTAAAAATGATTCCACCTATCCATGATAACTTTGAACAATAGATTTCGATTTTTTTATTTTGCATCTTTAATAAAGGCAAAATTCCATGCTTATATTGTGTGTTTGTCTTACTTAAATGAACAAATGTTGTAATCCTTCGGTAAGAAGGGATATACATGCACAATGATGAAGATATGTTTCCAAAACCATCGAACCATGAATGGCACTAACAAATAAAAGCATACAAATATTTTTTAGGCTTCAAATTGATGATCTCCTTCATCCCCATGATGAAAGAGAAATGAAAAAGATGAGTATCATTTGTATATCAAGTGTAATCTAATGTCATCTGTATGTTTTTCCTTTCCCCTTGTCCTTTGTTCATAGATGGCAAGTATCCATCTAAATTCATATATATGTTTGTCACATGTTCTGGTCATTTTTCCGAATCTTGTTCATGTTTAGACTTATACGCTTTGGTTCAGCTCACCACGATAGAATGCTAGATTGTTCTAGAAATGCTACCATTTGTCCTTGTTTTGATTTTTAACCATCGGTTAACAAGTTCTCATTTGTCAATTTGTATGAAGTCACGGATTGTGTGTTTATATTTTGTTTTTGTCTCGCTTTAATTAACTGGTGTTATAATCCTTGGTAAGAAGGGATATTCGTGCAGCATGATCAAGATATTTCCTAAACCATTGTAACCATAAATGCCACTTAAAAATAAAGGCATTAACAAATTTACCTTTTAGGCTTCCATTTGATGCTATCTTTCTTCCCCATTAAAGAAAGAGAAATGAAAAAAAAAGATTATAATTTGTATATAAAGTGTTTTTTAATAAATATTTATGTCTTTTTTTCCTCTGCCCTTGGTCCTTTTTCATAGAGTGTAAGTAATCCAGCAAATCCAAATATATCTTTCTTATAGGTTCTGGTCCTTTTTCATAATCTTGTTCATGTATTCACTTCTGCCCTTTTGTTCAGCCCACAATGTAAGAATGCTTGGGTGTTGTAAAAATGATTCCACCTATCCATGATAACTTTGAACGATAGGTTTCGATTTTTTTATTTTTCATCTTTAATAAAGTCAAAATTCCATGCTTATATTGTGTGTTTGTCTTACTTAAATGAACAAATGTTGTAATCCTTCGGTAAGAAGGGATATGCGTGCACAATAATGAAGATATGTTTCTAAAACCTTCGAACCATCAATGGCAATAAAAATCAAAATCATCAAACTATTTTGTAGGGTTCAAATTGATGATCTCCTTCATCCCCATGATGAATGAGAAATGAAAAAGATGAGTATCATTCGTTTATAAAGTGTTATCTAATGTCATCTGTATTTTTTCCTGTCCCCTTGTCCTTTCTTCATAGATCGTAAGTATCCATTTAATATCATATATATTTTTGTCACATGTTCTGTTAATTTTTCATAATCTTGTTCATGTTTAGACTTCTACGCTTTGGTTCAGGTTAACACGTTAGAATGCTTGAGTGTTGTAGAAATGATTTCACCTATGCATGAAAACTTCCAACCATTGGTTTCGAAAATGTAATTATTCATCTTTAATAAAGTCACATATTTTATGCTTATATTGTGTGTTTGTGTTACTTGAATGAACTAGTGTTGTAATCCTTTTGTAAGAAGGGATATACATGCACAATGATGAAGATATGTTTCCAATACCATCGAACCATGAATGGCACTTAAAAAAGGAAAAATAAAAATATTTAGGCTTCAAATTGATGATCTCCTTCATCCCCATGATGAAAGAGAAATGAACAAGAGGACTCTCATTTGTAAATAAAGTGAAATCTAATGTCATCTGTATATTTTTCCTTTCCCCTTGTCCTTTGTTCATAGATGGTAAGTATCCATCTAAATTCATATATATTTTTGTCACATGTTCTGGTCATTTTTCATAATCTTGTTCATGTTTAGACTTCTACGCTTTTGTTCAGCTCACCACGTTAGAATGCTTTCTTGTTGTAGAAATGATTTCATCTTTATATAAAAACTTCCAACCATTGGTTTTGAAAATGTAATTATTCATATTTTATAAAGACACATATTATATGCTTATATTGTGTGTTTGTCTTACTTGAATGAACTAGTGTTGTAATCCTTTTGTGAGAAGGGATATACATGCACAATGATGAAGATATGTTTCCAAAACCATCGAACCATGAATGGCACTTAAAAAAGGAAAAATATAAATATTTAGGCTTCAAATTGATGATCTCCTTCATCCCCATGATGAAAGAGAAATGAACAAGAGGACTCTCATTTGTAAATAAAGTGTAATCTAATGTCATCTGTATATTTTTCCTTTCCCCTTGTCCTTTGTTCATAGATGGTAAGTATCCATCTAAATTCATATATATTTTTGTCACATGTTCTGGTCATTTTTTATAATCTTGTTCATGTTTAGACTTCTACGCTTTTGTTCAGCTCACCACGTTAGAATGCTTTCTTGTTGTAAAAGTGATTTAATCTTTATATAAAAACTTCCAACCATTGGTTTCGAAAATGTATTTATTCATATTTTATAAAATCACAGATTCTATGCTTACATTGTGTGTTTGTCTTACTTAAATGAACTAGTGTTGTAATCCTTCGGTATGAAGGGATATACATGCACAATGATGAAGATATTTTTCCAAAACCATCGAACCATGAATGGCACTTAAAAAAGAAAAAAAAAATCTTTAGGCTTCAAATTGATGATCTCCTTCATCCCCATGATGAAAGAGAATGAAAAAGATGAGTAACATTTGTATATCAACTGTAATCTAATGTCATCTGTATACTTTTCCTTTCCCCTTGTTGTTTGTTCATAGATCGTAAGTATCCATTTAATATCATATATATTTTTGTCACATGTTCTGGTCATTTTTCCGAATCTTGTTCATGTTTAGACTTCTACGCTTTGGTTCAGCTCACCACGAAAGAATGCTAGTTTGTTCTAGAAATGGTACCACTTGTCCATGTTTTGATTTTTTAACCATCGGTTAACAAGTTCTCATTTTTCATTTTGTATGAAGTCACGGATTGTGTGTTTATCTTTTGTTTTTGTCTTGCTTTAATTAACTGGTGTTATAATCCTTGGTAAGAAGGGATATTCGTGCAGCATGATCAAGATATTTCCTAAACCATTGTAACCATAAATGCCACTTAAAAATAAAGGCATTAACAAATTACCTCTTAGTTTTCCAATTGATGCTATATTTCTTCCCCATAAAGAAAGAGAAATGAAAAAGATGATAATAATTTGTATATAAAGTGTTTTTTAATAAATATTTATGTCTTTTTTTCCTCTGCCCTTGGTCCTTTTTCATAGAGTGTAAGTAATCCAGCAAATCCAAATATATCTTTCTTATAGGTTCTGGTCCTTTTTCATAATCTTGTTCATGTATTCACTTCTGCCCTTTTGTTCAGCCCACAATGTAAGAATGCTTGGGTGTTGTAAAAATGATTCCACCTATCCATGATAACTTTGAACGATAGGTTTTTATTTTTTTATTTTTCATCTTTAATAAAGTCAAAATTCCATGCTTATATTGTGTGTTTGTCTTACTTAAATGAACAAATGTTGTAATCCTTCGGTAAGAAGGGATATGCGTGCACAATAATGAAGATATGTTTCTAAAACCTTCGAACCATCAATGGCAATAAAAATCAAAATCATCAAACTATTTTGTAGGGTTCAAATTGATGATCTCCTTCAACCCCATGATGAATGAGAAATGAAAAAGATGAGTATCATTCGGATATAAAGTGTTATCTAATGTCATCTGTATTTTTTCCTGTCCCCTTGTCCTTTCTTCATAGATCGTAAGTATCCATTTAATATCATATATATTTTTGTCACATGTTCTGGTCATTTTCCGAATCTTGTTCATATTTAGACTTCGACGCTTTCGTTCAGCTCACAACGTTAAAATGCTTGAGTGTTGTAGAAATGATTTCACCTATTTATGAAAACTTCCAACTATTGGTTTCGAAAATTTAATTTTTCATCTTTAATAAAGTTACAGATTCTATGCTAATATTGTGTGTTTGTCTTACTGAAATGAACTAGTGTTGTAATCCTTCGGTAAGAAAGGATATTCGTACACAATGATAGAAATATGTGTCCCAAACCATTGTAACTATACATGCCACTTAAAAATACGGGCATGAAAATTGTATTAATGCTTTCAACTGATCATTTCCTTCTTCCCCATAAAAAAAGGAATACAAAAGATAACGATTTTTGTGTAAATATAAGTGTATTTTAATATTTGTTTAAATTTATTTTTCTCTACCCTTGGGCTACGTTCTTAGCGAGTAAGTATTCATCGAAATTTAATTTTAACTTCTATTTAAGTTCTGGTCGTCTTTTTGGATATTTCAACTTGTTTTCACTTTTAAGGCTTTTTTATAGGCTAACCACGATAGAATGCTAGGCTGTTGTAGAAATGCTACCATTTGTCCATGTTTTGATTTTTAACCTTCGGTTAACAAGTTCTCATTTGTCATTTTGTATGAAGTCACGGATTGTGTGTTTATCTTTTGTTTTTGTCTTGCTTTAATTAACTGGTGTTATAATCCTTGGTAAGAAGGGATATTCATGCAGCATGATCAAGATATTTCCTAAACCATTGTAACCATAAATGCCACTTAAAAATAAAGGCATTAACAAATTTACCTCTTGGGCTTCCATTTCATGCTATCTTTCTTCCCCATTAAAGAAAGAGAAATGAAAAAGATGATTATAATTTGTATATAAAGTGTTTTTTAATAAATATTTATGTCTTTTTTTCCTCTGCCCTTGGTCCTTTTTCATAGAGTGTAAATAATCCAGCAAATCCAAATATATCTTTTTTATAGGTTCTGGTCCTTTTTCATAATCTTGTTCATGTATTCACTTCTGCCCTTTTGTTCAGCCCACAATGTTAGAATGCTTGGGCGTTGTAAAAATGATTCCACCTATCCATGATAACTTTGAACAATAGATTTCGATTTTTTTTATTTTTCATCTTTAATAAAGGCAAAATTCCATGCTTATATTGTGTGTTTGTCTTACTTAAATGAACAAATGTTGTAATCCTTCGGTAAGAAGGGATATACATGCACAATGATGAAGATATGTTTCCAAAACCATCGAACCATGAATGGCACTAACAAATAAAAGCATACAAATATTTTTTAGGCTTCAAATTGATGATCTCCTTCATCCCCATGATGAAAGAGAAATGAAAAAGATGAGTATCATTTGTATATCAAGTGTAATCTAATGTCATCTGTATGTTTTTCCTTTCCCCTTGTCCTTTGTTCATAGATGGTAAGTATCCATCTAAATTCATATATATGTTTGTCACATGTTCTGGTCATTTTTCCGAATCTTGTTCATGTTTAGACTTCTACGCTTTGGTTCAGCTCACCACGATAGAATGCTAGATTGTTCTAGAAATGCTACCATTTGTCCTTGTTTTGATTTTTAACCATCGGTTAACAAGTTCTCATTTGTCAATTTGTATGAAGTCACGGATTGTGTGTTTATATTTTGTTTTTGTCTCGCTTTAATTAACTGGTGTTATAATCCTTGGTAAGAAGGGATATTCGTGCAGCATGATCAAGATATTTCCTAAACCATTGTAACCATAAATGCCACTTAAAAATAAAGGCATTAACAAATTTACCTTTTAGGCTTCCATTTGATGCTATCTTTCTTCCCCATTAAAGAAAGAGAAATGAAAAAAAAAAGATTATAATTTGTATATAAAGTGGTTTTTAATAAATATTTATGTCTTTTTTTCCTCTGCCCTTGGTCCTTTTTCATAGAGTCTAAGTAATCCAGCAAATCCAAATATATCTTTCTTATAGGTTCTGGTCCTTTTTCATAATCTTGTTCATGTATTCACTTCTGCTCTTTTGTTCAGCCCACAATGTAAGAATGCTTGGGTGTTGTAAAAATGATTCCACCTATCCATGATAACTTTGAACGATAGGTTTCGATTTTTTTATTTTTCATCTTTAATAAAGTCAAAATTCCATGCTTATATTGTGTGTTTGTCTTACTTAAATGAACAAATGTTGTAATCCTTCGGTAAGAAGGGATATGCGTGCACAATAATGAAGATATGTTTCTAAAACCTTCTAACCATCAATGGCAATAAAAATAAAAATCATCAAACTATTTTGTAGGGTTCAAATTGATGATCTCCTTCATCCCCATGATGAATGAGAAATGAAAAAGATGAGTATCATTCGTATATAAAGTGTTATCTAATGTCATCTGTATTTTTTCCTGTCCCCTTGTCCTTTCTTCATAGATCGTAAGTATCCATTTAATATCATATATATTTGTGTCACATGTTCTGGTCATTTTTCCGAATCTTGTTCATATTTAGACTTCGACGCTTTCGTTCAGCTCACAACGTTAAAATGCTTGAGTGTTGTAGAAATGATTTCACCTATTTATGAAAACTTCCAACTATTGGTTTCGAAAATTAAATTTTTCATCTTTAATAAAGTTACAGATTCTATGCTAATATTGTGTGTTTGTCTTACTGAAATGAACTAGTGTTGTAATCCTTCGGTAAGAAAGGATATTCGTACACAATGATAGAAATATGTGTCCCAAACCATTGTAACTATACATGCCACTTAAAAATACGGGCATGAAAATTGTATTAATGCTTTCAACTGATCATTTCCTTCTTCCCCATAAAAAAAGGAATACAAAAGATAACGATTTTTGTGTAAATATAAGTGTATTTTAATATTTGTTTAAATTTATTTTTCTCTACCCTTGGGCTACGTTCTTAGCGAGTAAGTATTCATCGAAATTTAATTTTAACTTCTATTTAAGTTCTGGTCGTCTTTTTGGATATTTCAACTTGTTTTCACTTTTAAGGCTTTTTTATAGGCTAACCACGATAGAATGCTAGGTTGTTGTAGAAATGCTACCATTTGTCCATGTTTTGATTTTTAACCATCGGTTAACAAGTTTTCATTTGTCATTTTGTATGAAGTCACGGATTGTGTGTTTATCTTTTGTTTTTGTCTTGCTTTAATTAACTGGTGTTATAATCCTTGGTAAGAAGGGATATTCGTGCAGCATGATCAAGATATTTCCTAAACCATTGTAACCATAAATGCCACTTAAAAATAAAGGCATTAACAAATTACCTCTTAGTTTTCCAATTGATGCTATATTTCTTCCCCATTAAAGAAAGAGAAATGAAAAAGATGATTATAATTTGTATATAAAGTGTTTTTTAATAAATATTTATGTCTTTTTTTCCTCTGCCCTTGGTCCTTTTTCATAGAGTGTAAGTAATCCAGCAAATCCAAATATATCTTTCTTATAGGTTCTGGTCCTTTTTCATAATCTTGTTCATTTATTCACTTCTGCCCTTTCCAACTATTGGTTTCGAAAATTTAATTTTTCATCTTTAATAAAGTTACAGATTCTATGCTAATATTGTGTGTTTGTCTTACTGAAATGAACTAGTGTTGTAATCCTTCGGTAAGAAAGGATATTCGTACACAATGATAGAAATATGTGTCCCAAACCATTGTAACTATACATGCCACTTAAACATACGGGCATGAAAATTGTATTAATGCTTTCAACTGATCATTTCCTTCTTCCCCATAAAAAAAGGAATACAAAAGATAACGATTTTTGTGTAAATATAAGTGTATTTTAATATTTGTTTAAATTTATTTTTCTCTACCCTTGGGCTACGTTCTTAGCGAGTAAGTCCATGTTTTGATTTTTAACCATCGGTTAACAAGTTCTCATTTGTCATTTTGTATGAAGTCACGGATTGTGTGTTTATCTTTTGTTTTTGTCTTGCTTTAATTAACTGGTGTTATAATCCTTGGTAAGAAGGGATATTCATCCAGCATGACCAAGATATTTCCTAAACCATTGTAATCATAAATACCACTTAAAAATAAAGGCATTAACAAATTTACCTCTTAGGCTTCCATTTGATGCTATCTTTCTACCCCATTAAAGAAAGAGAAATGAAAAAGATGATTATAATTTGTATATAAAGTGTTTTTTAATAAATATTTATGTCTTTTTTTCCTCTGCCCTTGGTCCTTTTTCATAGTATGTAAGTAATCCAACAAATCCAAACATATCTTTGTTATAGGTTCTGGTTCTTTTTCATAATCTTGTTCATGTATTCACTTCTGCCCTTTTGTTTAGCCCACAACGTAAGAATGCTTGGGTGTTGTAAAAATGATTCCACCTCTCCATGATAACTTTGAACGAAAGGTTTCGATTTTTTTTTATTTTTCATCTTTATTGAAGTCACAGATTCTATGCTTATACTGTGTGTTTGTCTGACTTAAATGAACTAGTGTTTTAATCCTTCGGTAAGAAGGGATATGCGTGCACAATAATGAAGATATGTTTCCAAAACCATCGAACCATAAATGGCACTAAAAAATCAAATCATAAAACTATTTTGTAGGCTTCAAATTGATGATCTCCTTCATCCCCATGATGAAAGAGAAATGAAAAAGATGAGTATCATTTGTATATAAGGTGTTATCTTATGTCCTCTGTATGTTTTTTCCTGTCCCCTTGTCCTTTGTCCATAGTCCGTAAGTATCCATCTAAATTCATATATATTTTTGTAACATGTTCTGGTCATTTTTCATAATCTTCTTCATGTTTAGACTTCTACGCTTTGGTTCAGCTCACCACGTTAGAATGCTTGAGTAGTGACGAAATGATTCCACCTATATATGGAAACTTCCAATTTTTGGTTTCGAAAATGTTATTGTTCATCTTTGAGAAAGTCACGGGGGATATGCTTTTATTCTGTGTTTGTATTAATTAAATTAACTAGTGTTGTAATCTTTCGGAAAGAAGGAATACGCGTGCACAATCATGAAGGTATTTTTCCAAAACCATTGGAACCATAAATGCCACTAACAAATAAAGGCATGACAATTATCTCTTAGTCTTCCAATTGAAGATCTCCCCATTCCCCATAACGAAAGAGAAATGAAAAAGATGAGTTTCATTTGTATATAAACTGTTTTCTAATATATATTTATATAATTTTTCTTCTGCCCTTGGTCTTTTTCCATAGTGGGTAAGTATTCAAACAAATTCAAATTAATCTTTGTTACACGTTCTGGTCATTTTTCAGAATCTTGTTCAAGTATTCACTTCTACACTTTTGTTCAGCTTATCCCGTTATATTACTTTGGTGTTGTAGAAATTATACTACCTATACATGATAACTTAAAACAATATGTTTTCGAAAATTCTATTTTTCATCTTTAATAAAGTCACGGATTCTATGCTTATATTGTGTGTTTGTCTAACTTAAATGAACTAGTGTTGCAATCCTTCGGTAAGAAGGGATATACATGCACAATGATGAAGATATGTTTCCAAAACCATCGAACCACGAATGGCACTAACAAATAAAAGCATGAAACTATTTGTTAGGCTTCAAATTGATGTCTCCTTCATCCCCATGAAGAAAGAGAAATGAAAAAGATGAGTATCTTTTGTATATAAAGTGTATTCTAATGTTATCTGTATTTTTTTCCTGTCCCCTTGTCCTCTGTTCATAGGTCGTAAGTATCCATCTAAATTCAAATAAATTGTTGTTTTATGTTCTGGTCATTTTTGATAATTGTGTTCATGTTAAGACTTTTACGCTTTGGTTTAGCTCACCACGTTAAAAAGCTTGAGTGTTGTAGAAATGATTTCACCTATATATAAAAACTTCCAACCATTGGTTTTGAAAATGTAATCATTCATCTTTAATAAAGTCACAGATTCTATGCTTACATTGTGTGTTTGTCTTACTTAAATGAACTAGTGTGGTAATCCTTCGGTTAGAAGGAAAATACAAACACATTGATGACGATATGTTCCCAAAACCATCGAACCATGAATGGCATTAACAAATAAGATCAAAAAACAATTGTGTAGGCTTCCATTGATGATCTCCTTCATCCCCATGATGAAAGAGAAATGAAAAAGATTAGTATCTTTTGTATATAAATTGTAATCTAATGTCATCTGTATGTTTTTTTTTCCTTTCCCCTTGTCCTTTATTCATAGGAAGTAAGTATCCATCTTAATTCAAATACATTGTTGTTTAATGTTCTAGTCATTTTTAATAATCTTGTTCATGTTTAGACTTCTACGATTTGGTTCAGCTCACCACGTTAAAATGCTTGAGTGTTGTAGAAATGATTTCACCTATATATGTAAACTTCCAACCATAGGTTTTGAAAATTTAATTTGTCATCTTTAATACATTCACAGATTCTATGCTTATATTGTGCGTTTGTCTTACTGAATGGAACTAGTGATGTAATCCTTCGGTCAGAAGGGATATACATGCACAATGATGAAATATGTTTCCAAAACCTTTGCACCATAAGTGGCACTATAAAAAAAGCATACAACTATTTATAAAGCTTCAAATTGCTAATCTCCTTTATCCCCATGATGAAAGAGAAATGAAAAAGATGAGTATCATTTGTATATAAAGTTTTTTCTTTGATATATATTTTTTTTATCCTCTGCCCCTGGTCTTCTTTCAAAGGGAGTAAGTATTCAAACAAATTCAAATATATCTTTGTTTTATGTTCTGGTCATTTTTTAAAATCTTGTTCATGCATTCACTTCTACGCTTTCGTTCAGCTCACCACGTAAGAATAATTGGGTGTTTTTGAAATTACACTACCTGTACATTAAAACTTCTTACCATTGGTTTCGAAAACAAATATTTTTCATCTTTGATAAAGTCACGGATTCTATGCTCATATTGTGTGTTTGTCTTACTTAAATGAACTACTGTTGTAATATTTTGGTAAGAAAGGATTTTTGTACACAATGATACAGATATGTGTGTAAAACCATTATAACCGTGAATGCCGCTCAAAATACCGCATGGAAACTGTCCATCTTCCCCATTCAGAATGAGAACTGAAAAAGATGATTATCACTTGAATATAAAGTGTATTGTAATATGTTTTTGTATTTATTTTCCTCTATCCTCTGGCTTCGTTCATAGTGTGTTATTATCAATCTTAATTAATTCATAACTTCTTTATAAGATCTGTCAGCTTCCTGAATTTTTTCAATTTTGTATTCACTTTTAATGTTTTTGATCAGCTCACCACGATATAATGCTCGGATGTTATTGAAATGATACCACCTTTATCATGAAAACTTCCTACCATAGGTTTCGAAATTGTCATTGTTCATAATTTATGAAGTCACAGATGGCATATGTTTATGTTTTTGTCTTACTTTAATAAACTGTTGTTGTAATCCTTCTTTATGATGGGATATAATGACATAAAAATTGTCTGATGAAAATTAAATAAAACATGAGGAGCATCATTTGTATACTAGATGTACTCTAATATTATCGTTATTTTAATCCCACTACCCTTTCTTACGTGATAAAATAAAGATGAAAATATGAACCATTAAAGAAAGTTAAGAGGCGATGAAACTGATGTTGTACAATATTTTGTTGAATAACAAGCACCATTTTTGATAATGTACACATTTTTGTGTCTTCTTACAAGATGGGGGGGGGGGGGCACTTTGATTTTTTTGATTTTTTTTTTGTTTTTTTTTGTTAATGTATTTTTTGTATTTTTTCTTCTTCTCCAAAATTACAAACTAATTATAACATAAATCAAGAAGACAAACAAATTCTATAATTAATACATCATCAACGTTAAATACTTACAATGTGATACTAACATAAGATAATCATGAATAGAGATTGCCACATTAGCTAAGCTTGAAGGGGAGGTAATCCGTTATTAAACGTAATGTTTATGAACAAATAATGATATTGGGGATGAGAGTGAAAAATGATGTACGATAAGATGACAGGAGGAGATGGTATATAAAGAGCGATAAAAGGTGATTCATCAAGCTGTGCTGAAGAGATAAAGAGAATTAGGCAGAAGGTAGAAATGAGGGGTGAAAATTAGGGAAGTACAGATTTAGAGGGAGGGAGAAGGGGATCGATAGAGAGGGAAAGAGAGAGAAAAAGAGATCGAAAGAGAGAGAGGATGGGGGAAACAATATACATGTAATGTTTCATTTCCATTCAGAGTCATCATACTGCTTTTTTTGCGGCTGTCTTGAATGAATAGAGAGAAGTGTGTGACTTGACTGCATCTGTTAGCGGGTTCCATATGTCAGGGCCGGTATGCCTGACATATCTGCGTGCTTAAAGGTTTTGGGATTATTTAAGTGGTGATTATTAGGGTTACGGGTTGGGTATAAATGAATATGTCTATCAAGCATAAACATATCACTAAGGGGTGGAACCTGGTGTAATAATACTTTAAACTTAAGTAAGGCTGTTTGGAGAGTATTTGTTTCAACGACTTAAAGGGTATTTAGTTTATGGAACAATTGTTCTCATTTTGCTGTATAGTGTAAACCCGTGCAAATACGTAATGATTTCTTCTGCAAAAGAAGAAATCGATTAGTCTTGTATTTTGCAGAATGTTCCCAAGTGACATATCATACATTATAACAACAACAACAACAATACAACTAGAAATGCAATCGTAGCACATCGATATGTACGCATTGATGGCCGTGTTTTTTTACGTGGCAGGGGAAAGAGCCTCTCTCGGACTATCCAGAGCAATTTGTTAGAAGTCTGCAGCATCTGGGATAGTGGAGATAGGTATGCCGAAAGAAAGGCTTGAAAAACGGCTTGAAAAGACAAAATGGCGCCTGGCCGGCCACGCATTAGTGATTTTGGACAACAAAGAGTGAGGGGACCTCGATTGGATGCCGGAGAATATGCCTACGAAGTTTGGAAACCGTAAATTGCCATAACTTTCTGATACTATTCCGTTTTATCCCTAATTCATATAGTATCTTGATCTTATCAAAAAGTTCTTAATCAGTAGTTACCACGATTTCTTAAATTTTTGACTCAAAATTTCTATGCGAATTATCCTTACACCTATTAAATGTGATATCATCTTGAAGAAAATTTAACTTCCTTTCATATGACATCCCACATATGGTAAAATGAGGTTCCCTTAAAAATAATCTCCAAAATCATCCAACAATAGTTATATATGGCGGCCATTTTTATTTCAGCAGCATCATTTCAAGTTAGTCCACCTAAAAATTGTGCAGGGAGGTGCCCTGAACACGTTAATACACACCAACTTTTTATAACATTCCATGCAAGAACCTTGGCTGCTGGAGATAGCCGGGCATGCGTATTTTTCTTTTATACACACAAGCCCAAGGAGTTTGACGATTAATTATAATTAAACTGTTCGCAAACAACCTAGACTCTGGTTTAATCCATTATATATATATATATATATATATATATATATGTATGTGTGTGTGTGTGTGTGTGTGATTGTGTTTGAGAAAGAAAGAACTGAGAGGGAGGGGAAGGTCACTTAAATGGATACATTGAAGTTCACGGAAATTTATGTGTTGAAAGAGGTTTTAATTTGTCATTCTTTGTTAACAATTTATTTTTGTCTAAACAAAATAAGTTTTACTCGATGTTTCTTTCTTTTCATTTTTTCCAAGACACGTTTGATTGTTTTCAGCGTCTTGTCTAATATTCTAAAGCAAAATTTGTAAGAACAGTGGAAAGTAATTTGAGGATATTTGCGTCTATTCCTCAAGTGCTAATACGTAATAAACGTAATAGTTTTATGAGATATTTATTTATATTAACACGGTATATTTCTTATTCAGCAAATGCTTTTTTATATTTACTATTTTTTAAACAACCAGGGGCCCATCTTATAAAAAGTAACGATCAATTAAAATCGATCGCAACTTGATATCAATTGTAAACATGTACTAAAGGAGATAGAAGTATGTATTAAACGTGTGCGATGGATTTGTTTGGAGGACTTACGAGACAAAGTCCAGGTCATCCAACATATGTCTATTTCAGGGGGATTTGCCTGGAGGATTATAGTGTATCTGCTACATATAATATCTCAGTCATACGAGTAAGGCCGACACCAGACCGATAACATCCTCCCACCAACAAAAATATATCACATTACCCAAACGGCCATAAATCGGTCAGTTTTGAGTTGCTTTGGAGTCGGTTTCTGCGATGTGGCAAAGGTGTAAGCTGCAGAGTGATACGGTCATATCAAAACCCAAACTTTATTTTCTACCACGATGGTTGTCCTTGCATTTGTTCACGTTTGTTTTGTATAGGTTAGGAATGTATTGCTTTCTGTGGCAGGCCAAATTTTGATTCTTTATCCTGACTTGTTTTGTTTTGGGTGTTATTCTTGATTTTCCTTATTAAAGATGAAACTGATACAAACAAGGGAGACGACGACCAACTGACACCTCTCAAACATGACTGGGGGAGCAATCAGGATGATATTTCCTTCGGTGGCCTTTCGGCACCCCCCGAGATCCTGGCTCGGGGGCCGAGAGCACAGCTAGCGTATGCCGAAGCAGCTAAAGCTGGCAAGAAGAAAGTATTCCGAACGCGCCTGATGCTTGTGGGACAAGAACGTGTTGGAAAAACCAGTCTAAAGAAAACTCTTACAAGACAAGGGTAATCTTTGTAAAAAAAAAATTGCTCTCTCTCTCTCTATCTCTCTCTTTCTCTCTTATGTTCCTTGTTTACCAGTCTCTGTATTATGTATTTCATCCATTCACTTGAGAGAAAAGAATAGACAACTTTATTACCAGTCATGTTGACTTAACACTTTCTGTTTGGATGCATGAAATCTCTTTCCAACATAATAAAGGTTTAGGGAGCAAAATGATTTTGATCAGGGTTATTTTGTGTTATCGATAATGAAAACAATTCCCTTTGTGATTACTGTTACGATATCCGAATATCCGGTATCTGTTGTAGTTGAATAAACAACGTGCCTACCATAACAAACCACTGAGTTTGCCGACTCTCTATTATCTTGAGTTACCTACCATTACCAAGACCCAAATTCATCATGGTGGCAGCGGCGGGATCTTTGAATTCAATTTTGAGGCCATATAGCACAACTTGATCCAGTTCACGACAGTTGGGAAGTATAATTGGAAGACGATTTTCGCAAGCAATATAGCGCCGTTCTTTTACATGTATGCAGTCGCATAGTGTGTGTACCGTACAGCACAGGGTACCTTACCGAGATACTGTTGCTGCATTTTCCCGATTATTCGAACATAAATTGTGTTGTGTGTATGAGCGTATCTATACAACCTTCTCAGATCAGCCTAACCAAGTTATAACTGTGCTCAGTCACTGGCATAGGGGTCTGCATAATAACTAAACTAAAGTAAAATTAAATTAAAATTAAACTAAATCAGAATTATAAACATTCAACTGCTTTCAATTCAGAGAACAATATATCTGGTGTGTGAGGACTGAGGACTGTCAAAGTCAGACACTGAGTGAGAGTGATCAACATTTCCATTGCATAATAACTAATAACATAGGTGTAAGAGCGTACACAGATATACGCGTACGAACTATTATAAATACCAGCCTGAAAGGAACTGGTCACACGAAGATTAACAACACGAAGATCTAAACTCTTTCGTATAATCTGTCGTAACCAATACGCACACGTGAACATACACAATGAGTACCAATCATCCAGAGATGAACTGGGAGGCTACAGACCTACCCGAAGGGTTCAAATAATTGAAGCAAATAATGGAGCTTGTGTTAGCAGACCAAGATGTAACTGACAATAAGAAAAAAGGCTGTCAAAATCAAAATCGCTGTAGGCAGTGAAGATTTGCGCCGAATCAGGGCTGTCAGAGACCGATAAAGACAAACCGCAAGAACGGTGGAAACTGCTAGAAACACAATTGAAGGTAAACATCAATTTTTGGGTACATCGCTTGGAGCTGATGCGGTACCGGCATAAAAAAAAAGATTAGAGTATCGATGAATTCGTTGCTAGATGTCAATATAAGGCAAAAACTTGCGAGTTTGAGGAATCCGAACTCGATGAGCGGATCATGGAAATAGTGATCACTTCAACGCCATTGAAGAATTTCGGAAATCCTTATTGGATCAACCAAATGGATACAAAATTGAGGCAATCTTAGTAGAAGGTCGAGCAGAAAATGCCTACAAACGCTTGATCCTAAAGAAAACATAGATTTGTTCAAGCGGAACTAGGGACGAAGGGCATGTGAGAACTTATCCAAAAACCTTGTCAATGCCCTGCGTATGAGGATGTATGCCGTGTCTGTGGCACAAAGAGACATTGGGCCAAGTTCTGTAGAAAAGCAAAGAACGCTCGTAATAGAAAATCAGATCGTGGATCAGATGACTATAAATCTGTTGATCGTAAACCCGAACAAGAAAACAAGTCACGATTAAAATCCAAGGGTCGAAAGCATAAACCTATAACATGATACTAGCACAGATCATAATCATCAATCTACAGCAAGTCCATCAAACTTCGCACACTTTGATACCTGTCCATACACACGATCGGACCACCCATTGTGATTAACTCACAGGGTACAGTAGCTTACATTTGCGAACATTGACATAATATGCCCACAGAGAACAAGACAACATAAATTAAAAATGAAAGTAGGATCAGGAGCAAGCGCTAATAATATCACAGTACGTACATCCAATAACATATATGGTGACGAGTAGGAATCAGAATGAAACCTACATCAGTAAAGCTTTTAGCTTACGGCGAAACACCAATACCATGTAGTGGTACACTAGACATAACATGGAGAAACAAGGGGTTATCAGAAGTATAAAACACCATACAGATTGGTGTAGCTTGATGCCTTGAAGCGGTGTCCACACACAATTCCACCCTTGGAAGAAACCCAACGAATCTCCGTAGGAGCTCAATTCTTCCCGAAGCTAGACGCAAAGGCTGGATACTGGTCAGTACACCTAGCACAGGAATGCCAAGACCTGACCACCTTCAGAACACCATTCGGAATATATTGTTTCCAATGATTACCCTTCGACTTAAGCACAAGCCAAAATATCTTCCAGCAACACATGGATAGGATAGTCAAGAATGTGCCTGGCTGCGAATGCATCGCAGACGACATTGCGATTGTAGAAAAACAGAGGAGGAACACCACATTACTGTCCACTTGCTCATGGAGACAGTAAAACAAGAAGGTGTCGTGTTCAAAAGCTCCAAGTATAGTATCAAGAAAAAAGCTGTCAACTACTTTTGATCCATGTACACAAGAACTGGAATCTACCCAGATCCAAGCAAGGTTGAGTTTATCACGACAATGCCTTCACTCAAGGACAATGAAGATGTTCAGAGATGCCTAGGAATGTTTACGAACCTAGAAGCATACATTCCTAACCTTTCAAAGAAGTCACCACCACTGCGTGAACTCCTTCACAAGGAAATTCCATTCGTCTGGAACGAGGAACACAAACATGCCTTAAACAGCCTGAAAAGCGCAGTTTCGTCGGGTGCATACCTGCAGTTCCTTGACCCAAAGAAAGAGACAACCATTGAAGTAGATGCTTCGATGAAACGGATATGAGCATGCCTGCTCCAAGATGGCAAACCTGTAGCCTTTAAATCCAAAAGTCTCTCCAATGCGCAGTTCAACTACTCGAACATAGAGAGGGTAACCTTAGCCTTAGTGGTTGGTATCAACCGATTCCATACTTACCTATCCGGGAAGAAATTCACTGCGATAACCGATCACAGGCCTTTGGAGATAATTTTGAAGAAACCTCTAAGAAGCGCACCGGCCCATCTACAGAGACTACTGATCAATGTACAACGCTACAGATGCCAAGTCAATTACTGATCTTGGAAAGAAATGATTCTTTCAGATACCTTAAGTTGGCCTGAAATTCTCCAGGAGCTGCCGACATCCCTAAGTCAATTATTGTCGTACAGAGACGAGATTGAAGTATTACAAGGAGTACTCTTCAAAGGAAGTCAAGTGATCGTACCAAAGACACTTAGGGAAGATATCCTTACACAACTTCACCGTGGACACACGGGAATCGACAGTACCCGACGACTAGATAGTGAAACAGTGTTCTGGCCAACCATCTGCAAAGACATTGAACGGATCACAAAGCAATGTGATGCATGCCATGAACACCAGGCGGGGCAACAGAAAGAGCCGTTGCTCCCCAATGATGTACATTTAGCACCTTGGACTAGACTACGGACAGACATGTTCATGCTTAACAGACAAGAGTATTGATTCGTCACTGACTACTACTCCAAGTATACGATAGTCTACAGGCTGACTGAAATATCAAGTGCTGCAGTAGCTAATGTGATGAGTGGAATATTCAGTCTCTTTGGTCCACCAGAGGAGATCGTATCGGACAACGGTCAACGATTCGTAGTATAACCTTTCCAAGACGTGTGCGAGAAGTAGTCCATCAACCATACCACCTATTTTCTGCACTATCCAAGATCCAACGGACTACCTGAGAGAATGGTTCATACCTTGAATAATTTGTTAAAAAGGTGTTCACAGACTGGCCAAGACCAACACCTGTTGACAGTCACATTAGATCACCTGCAGAGATGCTGTTTGGAAGACCCATCAGACCAACACTCCCAAGTAATTATCTTTCAAGAGAATTCACCACCACTGATCATCTCTTGAATCGCCAAATCAAGATGAATGAAATGCATGACCAACGTGCAGGTCCTACATCCCACAGATCATCTAAAGACCCAATGACAAACTCGCAAACCACAACGAGATATTGACGCAACATCCGTACGCCAGCGAGATACATGGTTAAAGATTGAAAATGAACTCTCAAAGAACTTGAAAGGAGAGAGAAGATAAAGAAGAACACAGAAGACTTGTAGTTTAATGTAGTCCAAGAATGTTATTGTTCATACGCATGTATTATCATCGTATATTTTGGTATGACGAGCATTATGTTTACAAGTCGAGAAACAGATGCTAGTTAAAATATGTTTTGTTTGGAAAATTTACTTTTATAAACAAATCAAAGTTTATCGCAGAAAAAGTTATGTGTGTATACAGCTAAACAATAGAAACGTATTAAAAACAACATGTAATATAACCTGATTACAAAGCAAATAACCCAAATGTGCATATTACCAACAGTATTTTTTTTAAAGCAATATGTTATTACTCGTCAATCGTTGATGTTCACTGATTCCCGATCTTTGTCAGAGGAAGGGGATGTTACATATGCGATATCCGAATATTCGGTATCCGTCGTAGTTGAATAAACCACATGCCTAACATAAAAGCCAGTCTGCCAACTCTCTATTATCCTGAGTTATGTACCATTACCAAGACCCTCAAACTCATCAATTACTCGTCCTTTTTTAATCGCATTTATCTCTTATTTTCTATTGTGTTGGTAATATAATCATTTATAATCAGTGAACATTTTCATGTAGTATTCACTGTAATCATTTGTGATCAAATTTGTGAATGTGCCAAAAAACAAACCGCAAATTATTTTTTGATTTGATTTGATTTATTGGTTTCTGCATCTTTTTTTTTTGTTCATCATACATTTTCATGAACATAATATGGTTTGATACAATATTTTAAGTGTATATAATTTGATACAGATAATAAACGAATTTAAACAAATATATTGAATGCATAATTAACATTCATTAGATGCAGGAGGGCTACAGAAAAAAGCAAAGTAGCTTGACGTGCCCGCAGCCCTCAACTTAGATACAACAACAATAACAAATACAAATAGAAAAGACTGACTTGCAGAGAAGAAAGGGAAAGGGGAGAGAAAAGCGTTGGTAATAATACAATAAATCTCGTACATCTGCTGATTGAATGCAGGTTCATTCATGAATGGCTAAACGATGATAGGTCATGGACGATTACACATCATTGTTGAATATACAGTCAATGTACACACGAACATGAATATAGTACAATTGTGTCTACAATAATGTGATAACTGTTCTTTTTACACCATGTCTACAATGTTTATAATCATGTTGTGATGTCTATTTTCATATTACTTGTTGATCACTTGAGGAAGAAGTGAGATGACACATCAAAACATTGTGCACAATAATTAACTGTTTGAATCTAAATATAAAACTTTTCGGGATTCATTTTTTAATTGAAAGGTATTGAAATTATTAAACATCGTTGACATAATTATGTATCAATATATTTTTTTAACAAGACAAATATGAGAAAATAAAGAATAACAATTTGAAAACATTTCAAACATTAGAAATATTTGTAATCTGTTATTCCAACACTCGGACTTGATAATGGATATCTATGTTAGATTTTATTGAAGGATATCACTTCATATTGTAAAGACGTCATAATGCTTTTGTTTTTTCTGATTTGAAGGAAATAAATCTTTTACAAATTATACAAAGTAATGATTTTTGTATATAAAGTGATTTGCCTGTGTCTCTTTTGACGGGCTATCCAATCTGTATAGCATGTTACTTTGAAGGAAAGCAGACAAATTAGAGAGAGGTATGAAATGTTGAAAGTCGTAATGTCGTGTGATGTCGTTTACGGCAACTTCTCCGTTATGGTTAACAATAAATGTGATATAATTTTCCGACATGAAATTCGATTCAATTAAATATTGGTTTATTAGCGTGTTTCACGACAATAAGCCGTGTGCACAAGAATACAAGTATAACATTGAATATGTGAGGTACTGTAAATAGTAATTAACATTGATAAAATCTTTTCTAATATAGATGATAATTGTTGCTGGATACAGACGAAATACATTATCAAAGTTACAGATAAAGGTGCAAATGATTATAAGCAGTATCAAGAATATAAAGCACATACTTGAAAAAATATCAGAATATAGTATAGATGTACATGTACACTGGATAGGCTCTCTCTCTCTCTTTCTCTCTCTCTTCTTCTTCTTTACTTGGGTATAATTCCATGGTACAAGGTGCTTTGGATTGAACTGAAATTCATGATATTTTTACGTGGCGATATATGGGAGAGCTCTTCATCCCCAATTACGTCAGAAATTATTTCACAATTGAATTCACTAATTCATCGATTAGAAATTCACATAGATTAAGTGATTTTAACTTCGAAAAATGTATAATTCATCATTTATTTATCGGATTTTGTTAATTGTACTAGGATTTGTCTGATTTTACCAAATTCAGCTCGTTAAACGGTCTGAATACTTTGCGTATATATTTTACTTTTGTGCATCGGAATGTAAGTGTGTATATATATATCATTATAACTATTATTATTGTTATAATTATTATTCTAATTGTATTATTTGCTTCAGGTTTGATAACAATGAGGCAATAACGGACGGTGTAGAAACAACAGACGCATGCGAAATTAGCATCGAAGTTGCAAAGGCTAGCGGGAAAATGTGGTCAATATACAAGAAAGGACATGAGAATGACGATGGAAAAGGTAAGTAGAACTTGGACAAAGATTTTGCTTTTACTATAACAAAAAAGATTGAAATTATGTGCATAATTATTCCTTTAATTCTGACATTATAAATTTGTCAAACTCTTGGTGACAAATAACGATGGAAAACACTTTTTAATCAAAACGTATCTTTTCATGTTAAAGGTATTACAAAGTTTTGGTATGGGGTCATGAATTTCGTTCAAATTAACATACCGGAAGCATATGCGTTCCTACAATATGCATTGATCGTTGTCCCGGTTGAAATCGAGTCTAAAGTTATGAAATTATAAATAATAACCCCTTTATGTTGTATAGCTCCCTCTCAAGGTCAAGATACCAATTTAGCTATGAAACAATGTTTCTTGACTAAAATCGACCGATTAGCTATTCCCGTTTGGAAATTATATATCACAACTACATATTCTGAGATTTTCATGGTCGCAGCTACCATTGTACGGCCGTAGGCGCTATTTGAAATTTATCAAAATTTACCGGGAGCACCGGTAAATTTTAACATTCAATTTTTCTCGAAAACAGAAGTGTTTTAGGGGTTAATTTTTTTAGTGCTTATAATACATCTACAGGGGCATCAAAATATATCAAAATTGTAAAGATTCACTATCCACCCAATTTCCAAAATTTCCCAAAACTTTGTATTACCTTTAATATCTTGATGTTACTATTAGTAAGCAAGTACTAGCTTTGGTTTATAGATGTCTTTTATTCTTGTTGCTTTGTTTTCATTCACATTCTTCTTATTGGTCTTCTTATTGTCAGGAAATCCCATTCGTTCTGCACGTTGTGCTTGTTATCACTAGTTAGGCCCTTTCTCTATTCCTTTTCCTTTCAAATTTTGTTGGCGTAATTTCTGATATCCAATTTAGGTCACCTGACTCTTCGTTTTCAGTTTTAAGGCCTTTCTCTCTTCCGACCTATCTCTACATTCCTAGATCGTACCAACTTTTAACAAATTTCTCTAGAAAGTCTAAAAGATGTTCTTTTATCTACAACGCATAACCTCACCTTTAAAATGCCATTTTTGTACTCGAAATTCAAATCCGAAACCGACTCCGTCAAACATTTCTATTTTTTTGTTGAAATTTGACCCTTACAAATCTAAAATTGCCATACATTCCTCATACCAATTCCGTCTCTTATCAATTTATTACAGTATCTTTATCTTATGATTGCACATAGCCAAATTTCACGCTCCACTAATACTTTCGCAAAGATAAATGGCGCCCTCTAAATTCTGAAATTGGCTTTCTTTCTGTGGCCGTAGCTCCATTCTGTCTGGCCACACCCGTACCTATTTTTGGATTTTGATATTTGATCATAAGCCCTTTCCAGCCAAAAAGACAAATATATATACCCTAACGCTGACCAACTTTGCGAAAATTGCCCTCCAAATATGCAGTTTTCAGGAAAAAGTGTGAAATAACTTCAACATGCTCTATTATGGCTCAAGGCATGGTCACACAGAGGATTTTTTTTTAATGTTGGGAACCGGGGTAAAATGCAATAAATTATTGACAAATTATTGCATTTTATGTGTTGTTTTATTTATGAAAACTGCCCCCTACCCTAGCCCCCGCTGCGTACAGTCATGGTTCGGTGACAAAGCAATGGCCTCGTAACTGTGAGGCCCCAGGATGAAAACCGTGTCGATGTGCTATATTGGTGCCCTTTTGTGGGGCATTAATCCTCATTACTGTCATTTATGACTTAAGGGCGTAGGTCCCCTATTTAATAAGCATAGTAGCATACACATGCTTTAGCAGTCACGCAAAACACACATTGTCAAATTATTATTCAATACAATCTGAGAATCTATACTTTTATCTAGATCTATTATTTTTAAATTATTTTAAAAATAATTCCATAAATTGGGGTAAAACTAAAATATTCCACCTATATGAGCGACAGTGTACCTACGTCAATGAAACTCGGCAGACATATGTATCCATAAACGTGATAACTGTCTGCAAGTTAGGTAACATTTGAGGACGTAACCGCAAAGTTATCGCCCAAAATGATGATTTTACTATGCATTACGTTATCGCCCGTTTAATGCGTGCAATATATTGCACGCAGATGACAATGGTGTCAAACTGACCGTTATACGGTATATGTTCACACAATTATTAAATCGTATTTGAACAAGGGTCACTATACTAATTATGCCGAATTATTATTAGTATCCCCTCGCCAACTAAGTCGGAGGGAATATAGTTACGCTGCCGTCCGTCCGTCCTTCCGTCGGTAACAAATCTGGTTTCCGTTCGGTAACTTTAGTAATGTTTGACGTATTTTATTGAAATTTGATATGAAGTTGCATGGTTTCAAAACACAGACTATGTTTGATTTCGGAGAATGTAGGTCACAGGTCATAGCTCAATTAATATGCGAAAAAACCTAATTATTCAAGAGAAAAAAAGGTTTCCATTTCGATAACTTTAGTAATGTTTGAAGGATTTTAAATAAATTTGATATGAAGGTACATGGTATCAAAATACAGCCTAGGTTCGATTTCGGAGTATGTAGGTCAAAGGTCAAAGGTCATATATCATTATATATGCACAAACACCGAGGAATGTATGCGAAAATGTGGTTTTCATTCAATAACGTAAGTAATGTTGTTGAGCATGTGCGTCAAAGGTCAAAGGTCATAGCTCATAGCTCATTTAATTTGCAAAACGGTACAACAATCTGGTTTCCGTTCGATAATTTTAGTAATTTTGGACGGACTTTGATGAAATTTGATATGAAGGTAAATCCATGACACATGCTCCGCCGACGATTGCTCCGCCGACATTTACTCCGCAAAACGCAACAAATGCTCAGTGACATTTGCTCCGCATGTAGCGATAAATGCGATTCATGCTCCCCGAACGACACTTGCTCCTACGACAAATGATTCGCCGACAATATTTTTGTTCATGGGTTATTATTTTATTTTTTAAATAGATTGTTTTGTTTTCTGAATGTCACAGCAAATGTCGGCGGAGCAAAGTGTCGTAGAAGCAAATATCGCCGGAGTAACTGTCGTTCAAGTAGCATTTGTCACCGGAGCATTTATCGCTTTATGCGGAGCATCTGTTGGCAGAGCAAGTGTCGTAGGAGCAAATAATTGTCAATTTTATTTTACATTTTATCAAAACTCATCCTAAGTTCGATTTCTAAGTATGTAGGTCAAGGGTCATGGCTCATTAAGTATGCGAAACAGCTTATTATTCTTAAATTCGGTTTCCGTTCGATAACTTTAATAATGTTTGACAGATGTTAATGAAATTCGATATGAAGGTACATGGTATTAAAATACATCCTAAGTTTAGTTTCGTAGTATGTAGGTAAAAGGTCAAAGGTCATAGCTCATCAAATTTGCACAAATACCCAATTATATATGCAAACATTTTGGTTTCATTAAATAACGTGAGTAATGTTGTTGAGAATGTACGTCAAAGGTCAAAGGTCAAAGGTCGCAACTCATTAAACTCATTAAATATGCAATATAGGCCTTTTGTACCCGGCGAGGAAATGCTACGCTTTGCGTTGACTTTTAATATTATCATTCTTATTATTATCATGCTTGTTGTTATTACGGTTATTATTATTGTCATAATTATCATCATTAGTATTGTATCCCCTCCCCCCGGCATTATGCCGCAGAGTACTTTGGATGCAGCAGAGACATATCCTTTTCAGCCATAAGGTTGGAAAAATATATATTTCAGTCAAGATGTATATCAGAACAATTGAAGGAATTACATAACATCACATCATATTTCTAGCTATCTGGTAATTTTTAACTTTCTATAAAGGCAGGATTGAACATCAAATTGTTCATTAAAATCATTTAACTTAAACTAACCTGGATTCATACAGTCTAATAATACAATGTAGAATATGATATATGATGATTTACTTTCACAGACGATGAGTACACAAAAGCTCTTGCGGATACAATAGCAAAGAGTCTAACCGTGACCCCATCACAGGTAATTATCATCTTCATCCAGGTATTGTTTTTCTGATTTGGGGTAAACCAATGAGAGAGTCAAAGAATGAAATTGCCATCTTACTTGTTAATCCAAATAAAAATCTCTACCACAGTAAATGCAGTAGTGAATTGCAATTATAATGGAGAAGTGAAATTCTGCCAGAAGAACAAAATATAAGTTCATGATGACCTTCGAACCAAATAAATGATATCCGAATTTTGCTCAATGAATTTGAAAGCAATATACCTGAGTAGTAAGTAAAAAGTGATAATTAAATGGGCTTTATGAGACTACGTTGCACTACAGAAGCGTTTTTCATCTGGGATGCCGTGGCACCCTGGGGTGCACCAAGATAAATTAGTTCAACATCTATTTTTGATCCATTATGAAATAAACATCAATTTCGTGAAAACAATTATTAGAAACCGTTATGTATTTTCATGAAGAAATAACGTGTTGTAGAAAAGTAATAGTATGTTTATCCTCACTCTTTTCACTCTCTCGCAACATTTAGAAACAGTTGGATTTTAGGCATTGAATTTTCTAAATAGCTACATAATTAGTCAACGAGGTGCCAGAATAAATCTTACATTTTCATATCGAAATTGAATTGTACTCAACTTGTTCGATTCACTCGCCCAGAACATTTAGAAACAGGATGATTATGACCAACGAGATGCCCGAATATACTTATATTCGTGCATCGATGTGACCAAATTTATGACTTTGGATTCATGTATTGGGCAACCAGGCTCCCGTTTACATAGTACCATATCTTATCTAGTGTTTTTCGTTCACAAAATAATATTTTTACCACTCTAACAAATTCGTTGTTTTTCCTCGCTCCCAAATTGAAGAAACAAAAAGTGTCCATAAAGGTGTACTTGGCACTTGAGGTGTACCAGAGTGATGGAAAATGAATCTTCTATAAATTGACAAATGCTACACTACAGTATGTCGGGGTCGCTGTTTCTTTTCCATATTCATTACATTTGTAAACTAATAAACATAACCTCTCACCAATATAAATTAAAACCCCCAATCATCCACAAACTACTGCCAAACTCAAATAATTCCTCTCTCCTAAATCTCCAAAATAAAACTAGTAGTCCTGTAGAAGTTTTTCAGACCTGAAAAAGTTGATAAGTACAAGGTTTTTTTGGTTGTTGATTTGTGTTCTAGAAGGGTATTGAAGTAAATTTAGCTTGGTTGCCAGCTTGGCAACCTTGGGCAACTTTTTTTATAGCCATATTAGCATAATTATCTAATTAGCATATGTGCAATATGTAATAATGTTGCTAATCTCAATCCAGGAAGCCTGAAAACATGAATTATACGACTTTTCAAAGGCTTTCTATGACGAGGAATTCATTTTTGATACCAGTTTTTGATTCCAAGTAAAGCAATTGTCTTCAACAGCATAATTATGTACAATGTATGGACTTCTTTGTCATTGTTTATCTATAAAGCCTAAAAATGGTGCAATTCAATATTGTAAATCACTTTTGAAAGTCTAATCATTAATTCATGAGAAGATATGCCATGTATATGTAGTATAATTAGCCTATAATTAGCATTGTAATCGAATTAGCATATATGTGCAATGTGTAATAATGTTGCTAATCTCAATCCAGGAAGCCTGAAAACATGGATAATACGACTTTTCAAAGGTTTTCTATGACGAGGAATTCATTTATGACACCAGTTTTTGATTCCAAGTAATGCAATTGTCTTAATTGGCATAATTATCATAATTATGTACAATGTATGGACTTCATTGTCATTGTTTATCTATTAATCCTAACATATTACATATATGCTAATTAGATGATTATGCTAATATGGCTATTAAAAAAGTTGCCCAAGGTTGCCAAGTTGGCAACCAAGTTGGCAACCAAGCTGGATTTACTTCAATACCCATCAGGAACACAAATCAACAAAGAAACCTTGTACTTATCAACTTTTCTAGGTCATGTACATGGCACATGGTACCGTCTACTGGACTATAGTAGAGTCCTAAATCAATATAGCTGACTCAGGGAATGTCCAGTGCAGGTCTGTCTGTCTTTTATTGTAGGCATACTGAACAGTTTTAAGCAAAGTGTAATTAAATGAAATACATCATAAACCAATACCAACATAGGATTTAGGAGTAAAACTGAATATTCAAAAGGAAAGGGAGAAGAGAACCAATGATAAGTAAGAAATGGAAATACCTAAGATCCATGAATAAAGAATTAGAAGAGAACAAAGGAACAAACCAGGTTAGAGAGAAGACTTGGTATGTAGAGGAGATGAATGGAGGAAATAATTCGGTTGAGTAATTGAAGTAAATGAATATGTATAATAAACAAACGAATGATGTGTAATGAATATGTATAGAAAGGAGAGACTAGAGAAACAGATAGCAATTGTAACAAATACAAGTATGGAAGGAGTCTAATTTCAACTCTTACATATTCATGACATTAAATTTTGATGCATAAGTCTAACAGCCACAACGTATTTAAACTTTTTTAGAAAGCGGATTATTATCATCATTCTGTTTTGAACTTCAATTTCATTACTGCAACACAAAGTAATATTTAACCCGGTATTAGCCATTCAAGTATTTATAAGCCCAAGTACATATTAGCTATGTGTATCTGAAATGTCAAGTCAGTCATGCAATGACACAATAAATTACTCTAAACGACTTCAGAATAAAAGTGTAAATGAATAAAGATCGCGTGTAATTATCTTATCAACCACTTAAAAAAAAGTAGTTCTAGTTGTTAATTGTAATGCCGTTACTGTAAGCTGCTCGATGACAATCTTAATACTGGTTCATTTTGTGTACAGGATCAAGAAAGTTTAGAACCACACAGCGATACTACTCTCGGCAGATGCCCGAATCCCGTAGAAGCAGAAGGTTTGTGTATTTGTTTGTTTTGTTTTTTGTTATTTTTATTTGGTTTGTTTTGTTTGTTTGCTTTCCTACCACTCGATCGATCCTTAATTCATCATCCATAAGATATAAAATATCAATAAAGTTTTATAACAAATAAGTATTTACTTGTTTTAACTCCATTTAAAGTGTTATCACATACCATTTGTTGTAACCCAGTGATCAATTTAAACTGCATTCAATTATGACTTGTTAAATGTCAGTAAACATGAAATATACTCAAAATATTAATGATTATGATAACAAATAGTCACATTCGAACTTTTGAAGGCCATTTTTAGGTGGTAGAATGATAGTGCACATGCTCCATTTTGACCAGGCGCCATTTTACAAACGCGCACAGTACAATCCAACTACTCTAACGTTCGCATCCTTCTTGGTACCCATTTCTAACAACTGGGCGGAGAGTAGCAGATGTAGATTAATTATGAATGTATATATCCTACAAATACATATATGTATTTATCCTTTATTACGTTAGAATTTGTCAAGGCTAAAGAGGAGGGTGACAATATGCCAAATCAAATAGCAAGTCTGGTGGAGAAAATGCTTAAGGAACAGGTTCGCCTAAAGGTACAATTTAATTATTAACCTTGTATTTTTATGTGGTATAATATGTACAAGATTTTATACAATGCCTTTGTTTTATCATAGAATCTTCCACTTCTTTTTTTCATGTTGTTAAAGGATGTATACCTTGGCATGCATAATATATTCACGTGCTACCACAAGAGACCCATAAATAAGAAAAGTGTGTACCTATTCAATTCAATTCAATTCAATTTATTTTGCCAAGCAATAAAAAACATACAGGGTAAAACAAAAGCAGTATACACATTTTCACACAATTACGATTACTAACATAGATAAACACAGAAATACACAGAATCAATTTACAAACATGAATACTACAAAGGAAATTGCTAATGATGGTAGCAGCCAGAAAGGAGGTGGTCCTTGTATGCGGCTGACCAATTAGTAAAAAATACAAAAAAAAAAAGCTCTAATAAAAAGTAAAACAAACAACAATTACATGTAAAATATAATGAATTTAAAAACTGTTAAAATATGTAGCTAATATCAATATACGTCCATCAAGTATTTTTTGTATTTATGTTTGAAAGTGTCAACACATTTCAATTCACGTATTTTACGAGGTATAGTACTCCATAAGCAAGGTCCATTCAATATTACTGTACGTTTATATGAAGTTTCATGTATAAGTGGCAAGTGAAAATTCTAAGCATTTCTAGTACTATAGTGGTGTATATTACAATTTAGTATACAACATTTTAAAAATGGTTTGGGAAGAATTTGTAAATAGCACTGGAACATTAATATTGCACATTGATAATTATACATATCAGTAAAATTCAATATTTTCATTTCTTTAAAAAGTGGATGTGAATGGGCAAGATAACAAGTATGACAAATAGTACGAATTGCACGTTTTTTGCAATAAAATTACTTTCCTAATATGGGTTTCATGTGCATTCTCCCATGCAAGTATTCCATAATACAAAAATGGTAATATCAAACTGTTATATATCATCTTCAATATACATTTAGGAAATGATTTTAATTTATACATAACACCAATATTTTTCGATAATACATTACAAACAGCATTTATATGATCAGTCCATTTCAACTACTTATCAATGGTGATGCCAAGGAATTTATGTGAAGAGACCTGTTTAATTTCTGTATTACACAAACAAATAATAATAGAATCAGTGTCACATTTTTATTTGTAAAAATCATATAATGTGTCTTACTTATATTAAGTGACAATTTTTTTACAGAAAGCCATGTGTTTATGAACTTAATTTCTCGATTAAATATATCTTGAAGTGATTGTATATTTTGAATAAACAATTCCCGGTAAGAGTAATCCGTAAGTCTGTTTCTTTAAAAGCGCAATATATGTTTGCGTGGCTAACATAAGTTACCAGGTTCACTCAGGGACTTGATAGAGAAGGACTGGAATCAAGCTGGCGAAACCCTTGTAATTTATTCAACGCATTCGTGAGTTCTAAAGCGTAACAATGGGATGTGTAACATTCCACTTGGCTGCGGGGACTTTCGGAAGCCAGGCACCAGTTTTACATTTATTACAAAATATTAAATTACCAGCAAAATTTCAGTGTAAATCCAAAACTGTATATGGGGATTGTATTGCGAATAGTGCATCAAACACATTTCTAAATTTAGAACTCCGTCCTTCCTATAATTTGTGTGCCAGATGTGGTAAAAGAAAAATTACATCCTGACAAAAACTAAATAGTTCAGGATAATGCGCTAAGTCGTGCATGTTTTAATGTCACGTTATTTGATCCATGATTTACAATCTTCAATAGCATTAAGTTTGCTAATGCGTGTTTTTGTTCGCTTGTTCTACTCTTTCCACATTCAACAATGGATGAGAAACCATTGAAAGGGACACCGAACAGTTGCTGTGATACCATTTTCTGATGTAGGAATTCTAAATCCTGAAATGCATGCGCTCTTTTATCTCACCGCCTGGTCAGCAGTTGTAGATTATGCTAGGAGTCCACTGGGCCAGCACCAGTTGGTGCCAGTTCGCGCCAAAGATTATGTTATTGGCGCGTAGTGGCTCGCTGTGGCGCCGAATTAATGTCCGCTCGGCATGTGTCGCCAAGTGGGAAAAACTGGGTGCCATATGGCGTGCGCCAAATGCCACCCGGCTTGCTGCAAAATGTTGCGCCAGTTCGCGCCATTACACGGCCATTTGATTCCAAAATTCACCCTGTTGGCGCCATTCGCGCCAATAGACGGCTACTTTGCGCCACTTGGTGATTAGTTTGTGCCAAAGGTCGCCAAATTGGTTTGAACTTGCCGCCGCTTGGCGCTACTTGCCGACTATATAAATACCGGCCATCGGCTACCTGGTTCAGACCCTCCTCAGCTGCTGTATGAACAACATCTCTACTAAATATTTACAATTTTTATATGTCTGAGGCTTTTGATAATGTTGGAGTAATGATGCTGCTCCATCAGAAGATGATCAGAGATGCTGAGGTGGCCACTGTTTATCAACTTATGCTGTCCAATCCTGAAGAAGAAGAGCCTCCTAAGAAGAAAAGGAAGCACAACTGGTGGTTTAGACCCATGCTCCACCCACAGTTGAGGGCCGAACGTGGACAGTACCACACGTTGATGGAAGAGCTGAGGGAGAATGACAGGAGGAAGTTCAAGAACTACACCAGGGTGTTCCCAGAGATGTTTGATGACCTGTTGGTCAGGCTTACACCCCACTTGCAGAAGAAGGACACCCACTTCAGGAAGGCAATTCCCCCTGGTCTCAAGTTGTCCGTCTTCCTGCGCCATCTCGCCACTGGGGCCACCTATGCCGAGCTGTCTTACAACTTCCGAGTGGGCAAGGAAACCATCCAGAAGTTTGTCCCTGATGTAGCCAGAGCGATAGTGGATGAGTATGCTGCAGAAGTCATCTCCCTCCCCACAACCAATGAAGGCTGGCTTGAGGTTGTAGGTGATTTTGAAGCCAGATGGAATCTTCCTCACTGTCTGGGAGCCTATGATGGAAAGCACATCCATCTCCAGAAGCCCAACAAATCAGGCAGCCTTTACTTCAACTACAAGCAGTTCTTCTCGGTTGTCCTGATGGCTCTGGTAGATTCAAAGTACCAGTTCATGTGGATCGATGTGGGTGGGGTTGGCCATCAGTGTGATGCCCAGATCTACAATAACAGTGAACTGAAGGAGTGCATTGAAGCTGGCACTTTAGGCATCCCAGATCCAGCTCTTCTTCCCCATGATGATGAAGAGCATCCTATGCCGTACTTATTCGTGGGAGACGATGCCTTCGCCATGAGGACGTACATGATGAAGCCCTATGGCCGTCGTAACATGGACCAACAGCAGAAGATCTTCAACTACAGGCTGTCCAGGGCAGGGCGTATGGTTGAAAATGCCTTTGGCATTCTGGCTCTGTGGTTCCAGTGCTTCCTTGGCCAGATGTGACAGGAACCAGACACAGTCCGCCTGCTCGTTGAAGCTGCCGTCATGCTGAACAACCTCATCAGGAAGCGCTTTCAGGCACTGGACGTCCGCATGTTGGACCAGGAGGATGCCCAGCACAACCTCATCCCTGGAGCTTGGAGAACTGCCGCGATCACTGTGAGAAAGTCCAGTGATGCCGCCCTGCTTTTATAGGCGGCAAGTGGCGCCGAATGGCGGGCAACCAGGTGGCATTTGGCGCGAAGTAGTCACCAATCGGGTGCCGTTTGGCTCGCGTAGTGGCGCAAACAAGGTGCCCCTTGGCGCCAAGTGGCGCCATGTGGCGCGAAATCTCCTTGGCGTAACTTGGCGCGCGCCATTACATTCCAGTGGATTCCAATAGGCGGATTGTTTGCGTCAAAGGGCGATATGTTCGCGCCATTTGGTGCCACTTGGCGCTGATTGCTCGATGCAAGTGGCGCGACGAAAATTTCAAACATTTTGAAATTTTCTTGCCGCCACATTCAAATTTGGCGCCGTTACGGGCCACCACGAGCCAGTTGGGAGGCAGTTTGAGCCACTACACGCCACTAGGCACCTTATTGGCGACACTAGGCGCCACAGTAAATTGCATTGGCGCAAACTGGCACCAACTGGCGCTGGCCCAGTGGACTCCTAGCAAAACATTTTGAAATTTTCTTGCCGCCACATTCAAATTTGGTGCCGTTACGGGCCACCACGAGCCAGTTGGGAGGCAGTTTGAGCCACTACACGCCAATAGGCACCTTATTGGCGACACAAGGTGCCACAGTAAATTGCATTGGCGCAAACTGGCACCAACTGGCGCTGGCCCAGTGGACTCCTAGCATTAGCGCATAACTTTTCGGCGGCTTGGAGCATGGGGTCAAAGGAGAGCGGCTTGATTCCAGTCCTTCTCTAAAACGTCCCTGGTTCACTAGATGACTATCTGGAAAGTTAGCGTTGTGTAACATAACCTCAAATATTAATGTTAACAAAAACGTTTCTACAGAGCTGTGACTGCCAACATATCCACCTCTGATAACGGGTATGATAATCTGTTATGGTTAACGGTATCATCGGATTATGGTGTGTTTCCACAGGAGTGTATAACGACAGATACTCCATTAGATCATTAGATAATTGTTCATATGGATGTGTATTTATTTGCTTTATTCCTCAGGAGATAGGAACAGACGGGACTGATAACGGTAGAGGCGAAGGAGTCTCATTAAGTATTTGGGACTTTGCTGGACACGACATATACTACTCAACCCATCAGGTAAAATAACATTTTAAGAACTTTAAATTCCTTATAAATTCTACCGTGGTGCCATAAAAGCAAATTTGTAAAGTATTGTTAGATTCTGGTATTTGATAAAAATTAAAATTGTATTATCTTCCATACATTCATTATGGCATTTATGTGCTAAATATTTGATATTTCTCCTGCGATTTTTGTTTCTGATCAGTTTCAATGTAGAAATCTCATTCTCAAAGAAAGTAGAAATTGAGACTATTATTCCATTGTATCAGTTTAATGATTCAGTTCAGGGCGCGTAGATTCATGTACTTTTAATAAGTACAGCTGTTGGCCTACATGTTAGTTTTTACCATACATTTTATAAAGGTGCATTAATGTGTGGTCCAGTCATAGATGCAATGTCATGCCCAGTGTCTAAATTATTGCTTCTTTGATATATTTGATATTCCACTGTAGGAGAACACACTTCACATTAGTCAATAATTGCTAGCTTCTTGTGAACTGTAAAAACTCTAGAACTATGTCTTAATTTTGTAATATTTGTTTCTTTTTCAACATAAGTTTGTTATTCATTTGACCTGCAATTGTCACAGACTTATCTAGGAATTGATAGTGTATATGCAAGTAGTTGGTTTATCCTTATGTATCTTAGCACTGATACTCCCAAAATGATACCAGCTCTATATATGGAGCCAGTGGATCTACGTCAGTCAGTTTTATCCAAAGAACTTAATACATTTTTGGAAATTAATGCTTTGTCTTGAGTTTGAACAGATATATATTGGAATGTAGAGACATCTTGCCCTTACTGATGAACTATACTCTCTATATTAATACAGTTAACAACTAAATTATGTTTCTTCAGAATGTGACATATTGAAGCTTGCATCAAAAAGTATATAACATAGGCCCTAATTTAACTAGCCCATCTTGTATTCATGGGTTACGAACAACTAAAACAATAACATCAAATTTATGAATGCTTTAGTTGTTATTCGTATATAATAATTAAAACAATAATAATAGTTCAGTTCTTGTATAGCGCATAATACGTTATGAAATAACATCTCTATGTGCTTTCAAAGAGCTTTGGACTTTATCACCCTAGCTTTAGCTCCGGCAGCCTGATATAAATAATAGAGCGTATAGAAACAACATAGCATGGTAGTTATTAATACTTATGCATCATTTTTATTCCCTTCTCCTCTAGGTGTTTCTGACGTGGCGAGCTATTTATGTGATTGTCTTTGATCTCAGTAAAAGTTTGGGCTATGTCGTTCCCCCTGAATCCAGAGACCAGAAATCTGAAAAGGTATTTCTCTATTTCACTTTATACTGCTTGGCAAAAATTAATTATGCTTTACAGGGGATAGACAAATGTTAGAGAGTGTTGTGTTTTTTTTTTGCCAAACATTACTTAAATTGCCAAAGTTATTTTGTAAAGTTTTAAATATTTGTATAATCCATTACTCGTACCAAATATTATGATAGGTCTTGTTCGTGTTAACTTTTGTTAAATGTAGATTCAACTACCTGTTGCCGTCTAGATTAATTCATGTGTAATTGTTGGTACAATTAAAACAGTGATATATTAACACTTTTTCGTCTTTTATCAGAGCAGGGTGTACTGTGAAATTAAATAGCTAAAATCTCTATCTCTTTGAAAGTCCACCTCTGCTCAAAAATACACGTAGACCTATAAGGTCATCCTGCCGATCATGTCCACACCTGTGCATGTCATTAAAGCGATTAACTTTTGAGAGAAAAAAAAATACCAATCATAATAGCTGGTAATGTTTTACCAAATAATTATCCAGGTGTACTGCTATTTCTCTTGATTATTAATTTACCATCTTCTCCAGTCATCTTTTCATACATGTTATTATTTAATCTCCATCCTTCATTGATTTCTATTTCTGTTAGATATTATTTGACCTCAATATTCTTTTTTGTATACATTACTTTGTATGGAGTTGCCGTACTTTAAGCTTAGTTTATGTTGCAATCCTTCTTGATGAATATTTTATGCTAATATTACAAAGTAAGTACATATTCATGATATTGTATTAATTATATGATTTGAATGTCATGCTATCATCGGTTAGGTATTTTGGAAGACAATGAACATATATAAACCAATAGATCGTTTAAAAAAACTAACACAAAATACAAAAGAGTGGGATGTGAGAATGATTACCAAGAATGGTGTTTTTGTGTGTTTTTATGCTTCCGCTACAACGTAGCCGGAGGCATAATGTTTTCTGGTTGTCCGTCCGTACGTCCGTACGTCCCGTTCTCGTGATCTCAATTACCGATTGATGGATTACCTCCAAACCTGGGTCATGCATGTATCTTTCTAAGCCAATGAACTGATTGAAATATTAGGGTCACGAGGTTAAAGGTCAAAAGTCACAGGGTTATTAATAATGCAAAAATAGTTTTTGATCGCGTTATCTCTAAAACTGATTACTGGATTCCTGCCAAACTTGGGGCATGTATCTTGCAGAGCCAATGAATTGACCAGATTTTGTTGTCACGAGGTCAAAGTTTGAAGGACACAGGGCTTATAATGTATACAAAATTAGCTTGTGATCGCGTTATCACTAGAACCGGTGGACGGATTACCATCAAACTCAGAACATGTATGTATCTTGCAGAGCCATGTATATAAAACATAGCTTGTAATCACGATATTCTGAGAACCTGTGTATGGATTACAATCAAACTTGAATATTAAAGGTACTATGTCCCATTTGCAGGCCAAACAATGAAAAGGTTAAATTCCAACGGCATTTGAAAGACCGTAAATTAGAACTTCCCTAAAAGAAGGGGGGCTTGAAAATGTCTTTAAGTGGGAAAATAACAACTATTATTTGTCGAATCGACTTAGGAGCTATAGAACCATTTATTAATAGTCTGACTTTTCAGACCATTGTACCGAATGGATGTACGTTTTATGCTGCGCAAAGATTTAATCAGTTTAATCTTGGCCATCACAAGAAGTGGGTTATTGATGTAGACAAAATGCTCATGTGCCCTTTACAGCTCATTATGTATGTTATTTCCAAAGATTTAAAAAAAAGCAGTCAGTCACTCAATAATGTCTGACAGTAAAGTCTAGCAAGTAAACGGGTTTCTTTGCATAATTTGAATATTAGGACACTGATAACATTCAAATTTCACAGATCTATGAATATAGGACATACATGACATATTCATAATTCCTGCAAAGTTCTACAGAATTTGATGTTAGCTGCAAAAGGGACATAGTATCTTTAAAACTTGCTTCCGTTTTGGTTTGTAAAATCGCTCTAGGGCGGAGGCATCATTTTCGACTGCGCGCGGTCGAAGCTCCATCTAGTTATGATTTGGCCTTATCATACATACTTCTTTACAATTAAAACGCAGGTTAAAGGAGGTTCCAAATCAGAACTGACATGGCTAGAGTTCATCAATTTTTGGTTGCATTCCATCTACGCCCATGCTGTGGCGCCGTCTTCAGTCATAAAAAAGAGTACGTCTAAAACCGCCCAGAAATCTCCACCAATATTCATCGTTGGAACGCATCGAGAAAGTGTGAAAGGAGATGCAAAAGAGAAAAAGGAAAAGGTAATAATGTATGATATACATGTTTGGTGATAGTAAAATAATAGTATAGTAATAAAGACTGCTTTGAGAGAAATAGTTGTGTTTATACGCGAGGCGTGCCGAGGGCAATACCACGATTGTAACCTCCCCGAGAGCGTATAAAAACAACTACTTCTCGAAAATTAAAGCAGTCATTATTTCTTGTATATACTGAAAAAAGGTCATCTTATGTCACCACCTTGGCTTTTCTCTAGTTTATCTGCACGATTGTTTTTTATGAGTGTATCTTTGATAGTTAGACTAGTCTAGATCTAGCCTGGTTTTAGGAATTCCCCCCTGGTCTAGGCCTAATTCCTCACAAATTTCGAAGCTGTTAAGTGTAATAACATCAATAAATACCTTGTCCTGAAGACCTAAAGGATCATCCAAATCAAGCGAACCTTGGATTTTGTCCATGTCTTCTGCTGAGATTGTTTGTGAGTCACAAATCCCTTTCCTCCTTGTTTAATCATTGCTGAAAACACTTAAAAAATCTCGTCGAATGGAACAATCTTCATGCTTAAGTTATGCTGTCGACATTTTTATAATCGAGGAAATGACGCTGAAGTCCGAATCTAATAGTAAAAATTGGCTTAGATCTACGTTGTCCAGCTCCGAGTTTGAAAGTTTGTTTACGCTATCGAGGTCTCTGTTGATAACTTACAGGTAGCCTAGATCTAGACCTAAAATATCTTCGAATATTTTTATGGAGAACTTCACGTACCCTTTTGGTGTTCTTGCTGTCAGCAGAATTAATCATGTCTTGCAATTGATCGTCATTAAGAAGTTGAAATCTAGAAAGAATTTTTTCAACCATTTTTGCCTTGTTTGGAAAGTAGAATCTAGGCCGGATTTAGTAGTACGATCGACATCGCCGGACGTCTTATTAAAAAATCTAAAAATTAAGCTACCAACTAATTCGCACACACACGATGTATGGTATCCACGCTCGCTCAAACCAGACACCAACACGTGAACCAATGGGTATTTTAGCAAGATTAAACTAGTTTCCCGGTAACTGGTAAATTTGCCGGGATTTTACTGATTTACTCTTAAACTATACCATAGGTTTGGCATTTTTCGTTTATTTACGGGAATGGCTAAAACCACCACTGCAATTTCGACCAATCAGAAAGCTGGATTTTTTAAGTGAGGTATATAATTGTGTTTACCCCAGCTGTTCTTCTTGACGGTCCTGCAATTTTTCATATCGGGAATACCCCCTCCCCCCCCCCCCCCCCCCCCCATGCCCAGATGTGCGCCTCTACATACTTCCGGTGGACGTTACATGCGTTGGGCATGCGCGCGGTACACATTCATGCATGCGCAATATACGTACCTGAAAGCTATTTCGATCGTGCAGTGATTTAAAACTTGTCTTGCCTTCGGAGAAACTTTTGCAGGTCGCGTGCGCTGTATAGGATATGTTGGAAAATTTACCCAAGTTACATCTCTAATTCAGGGATATCTCTGAAGGTTTTTCCTCTTTCTTTCGTGCGACATCACGCAGCAGATTACAGATACCCTTAATACTCCACTTACACCAACAAGACCGACACCAAAACGACAAAAAAGGGTCGAACAAAAACTACCATACCCTGATTTAGCCTGAAAGCTTCGGTTTCAGATATCGACGGTTGTTTCAATGTGACTTCAACTGGCCAGACCGACATACATGAGATGCTACAATTTATGTCACTGTTTACATATACATATATCCCCTTTGGCTGCAATATTACACTCCCCGTTATTGTAAAAAATAACAAAAAATGAAAAATATATTTTGTCTTACGATAGCTTGCGCATTTTAATAGCTCCTAGATTAACTTTTAATTTTTAGAAAGACTACAGCAGTAGTCTTTGTCAGTTTGTTTAAAGAATCCACCTTACCAGGCGCTTATTTCTGTCTAACCCTGAACGGCCATTTCGTTGGTCATTTTGGATTCAGTTAGGAGTTAGAAGAGCTTGTCTTTATATAACTTTGCAACATTTGGATTTACACTTTCTTGTGAATGGACGTTTTAAAGTAAAATCTCACCCTGGAATCAGTTATTTTGGTTTTGATAGTACCATAAAATTAGATAAACGGATCACTTAACATTTTAGCAATATCTAATTAAAAAGAATTAAATTTAAGCAAATTGAAGCAAATACTTATTTAATCTGAACAAAATTTTCAGTCATACGTGCATTCTAGATGTAATCAACCATTACAAATTTGTTTTTACACAGCCCCATTTCTTTATTAAATAAGCAAGAAAATAAATAATTATGAAATTTGCACTACCAAGCAAATGGGAGACGACCTCAACAGATGAGTTAAAGATTCGTGTTCAATTGGTTATAGCTTAAAATTGTAATGACTTGCTTATTTTTAGACATATTTTGTTCAATTTACTGATATGTTTCTCTAATATTTGTCCTTTTATTAAACTCAATGAGATATCAAGGTGGAATTTAATTGCATTTTGCTATTTCATATCGGTATTATTTTGTGTGCATATATTATCATGTTCTCATCTAAAGTGAGGTATCCATGCATGATTACAATTTTGACTGTGTATTTTCTGTTCATTTCACTCTTTTTGTCTTTTAGATTGAGAAGATCCATGACAAGATCCGTGAATCTATCATGAGGATGCCGTTTGAATGCCATGTGGTCCCTAAGTATTATGCCATTGAAAACAGCTTAGAGGACAAAGATGAGGAGGTATATTTTACACTGATGTGTCCGACATTTACCAGTATTTCAGATAACGGCTAACCAAAACCGTAATCATAATACAAATACTAATAATATTCATAGATATCTTATTAATAAACAAAACATAACATTTTAATGCAAGATGTACATAAAACAGTCTGGGAAGATGTGTATAATTGTTCAAATGCCGATGTATCAACACTTCTTGAAATAATTTCTGTCCAAATATGAGTAAAAAATAATTCTCTAAAAAAACATGCAATTTGTAAAACACCTTGTATGAAAAACAAATTGTAAAGATGGTAAATAAAAATAACACAATGTAAGAATTATATTTTAAACATCCATCGAAGATTAACAAAATGCGATATATTAAATGTCGAAATAGTGTAAAAATGTCTAAAAGAAGTTAAAAGATTACATTATTTCAATGAAACATAAAAGTAATATAAAAAAACTAATTGGGATGTCATTCGAGATATTCTAGGTAAATCTGTAAATAAAACACCTGCTAGCTTTAATGTAGATGGTTGTGACATATATGATAGTAAAGATATTTCTAATATATTTAATAATTGTTTTTTATCAACATTGGTCCATCTATGTCAAGTACTATTCCAGTTGATAGTGACATATCTTATCAATCAATTTTACCACCTTCCTGGGAAAAAGTCATAATATTTTAAAGCTAATTACTAGGGGACCTACGTCCTTAAGTCATAACTGACAGTAATGAGCAATAATGCCTCATAAAAGGGCACCAATAAAGCATATCGACACGGTTTTGATCCTGGGGGCTCACAATAAAGAGGCCATCGCTTAGCCACTGAATCATGACTGTACGCATCGGGGGCTAGGGTACGTTACCGCCCCAAAAAATACAACAACAACAAAAAATGCAATATTTTGTATATAATTCATTGCATTTTGCCCGACTATGTTCCGTGATAGAAATCCTAAAATAGTTCGTCACTAATTTCCAAAACACTTTTATGCTAGGAAAAATTATTCATGAAAATAATCTTTACTTTACTTTAATCTACTGCGCATAAACAAATTCGAATAGGCAGCGAGTACATGTCGTTATACTGACACTGATTTGTATCCACTGTGCTTGACGAAAATCAATGGTATGCATTTACTTCCTAAATACAACTGGCATTGATTCAGATAGTAGTTATTCTTCGTAGAAAACTTGACACAAATGTCATGCTTTAATTGACTCTGGTAATAATACAACTGTACAAATATGTTTGAGAAACCGCCTACTAATTGATGTATTGGGGAATTATTATATATATTTTGACGTGATAGATATAACGCACGTGTCGCGCACGTGTGCGTAGTCCCATATACATTTTCAAGTACAATGCGAACAGTGCTTGTAACTTTACCAAGACTGGGCCAAATTTCTTATCATTTTGATGATTCCAGAACCTTGCAGTACACACCAATACTTATATGCTAGATGATCATCCTTTTCTGATCGATTCCACAACGTTTCTTTCACAATGCGCTCGCATGGCCATTACTGGTCTTTATCTTTAATATTCCTGAACATGCTCAATTAAATTTTAACGTTGAATATTTATATAATATTTTGAGTGGCATACAAGAATATATTGCTCGAGCTATGACAATATTGGACGAGTCAAAGACGAGTCTAAAAGTGTCATAGCGAGCGCAATATATTCTTGTATCACACAAAAACAACGCCATATTATATTATTATTATTATTATCTGTATTAAGCTGACTAGTGAAATAACACAATTTTGTATATATGGCTTTGGCCCGAATTCACGAAGGATGTTTAACTTAACTCATGGTTCAGACCCTCATTAAAATAACCCATTGTTTAATAATTAGAGCGAAATAAGCGCATCCTGCATTGCGCGTGTCTGACTGTGTCGCGCTTATTTTGCGTTAAGTAGAAGTTCCCGGATGACTGAGCAATACGAAAACAGTATCGGTCGGTCGTCCAGGTACTGCGCTAAAGATATTGAATACACTGATTTATTGTACCCCTTAGAAGCCTCATATAGATAACATTTATTGACATTACCTTAATTATTTTGATATGCTGTAGTTATTTATCCACATCTTCATAGCATTTTTTCTAAATCTTTTCTAATATTGCTGTGTGCCTGTGGTGGAATACCATTTTTTATTTTGTTATATTGCTTTTGCATATTAAATGATGTTTGTATTATAATGTAAATATCTGATTACTTTGTAAAACAGACAATATCAGCCATGAGCTACATGTCACGTTTACAAGAAATAAAAATAAACCAACCAATAATTACTTTCCTTTGTAGCTGGTCGCGTTGAGGAGACATATTGAGAAAGTAGCGATGGAAGAGCCTTACATGGGAGAAGAGATTCCACTCAGATGGCTCTTATTTGAGGAAGCTCTAGCTGTGGATAAAATCAATTACATGTCGTTAGATCAGGTAGGACTGCAACGTTTAATTCTTGCCATTTTAAAATAATTTGGGTATTGTAGTGGAAGAAAATTATAGAGCGATTTTATAAATATGCAGTTCATATTGGAACTTCAAGTTTTGAACGCCTAGCTGGGTTTTATTCCTTTGAAACTTTCTTTTTTCTTTCAAATTTGCCATTTTTCGGTACTGGATGTTCTAACAAAATGATTTGTATGTATTGTATTTTCAACGAAATTGTAGTTTAGTCCTTATTTCATTTCTACACAGTTACATACAACTCTCCTGGTATTGTTGGAAATACGTAATGCTATATTATTTAAATGCATCCACCAATTATACCCTTTCAATGTTGTTGATGTCCGACTTTATGCCTGTCTCAATTAAAAGATATAGTGCCTTTGCACATTTTGGCATAAGATTAAGGCTACATGTTGCCTTCTGTTAAAGTTTCGCTTCACTACTATATTCATATTCTGTGTATGCCCTGCGTTAATTAAATTTAATATTACTGTTATAATATTTATTCTCTTGATGGATACTTATTTAGGTGTTTTTCACAAATCATATTATGATTTTGAAGCCATTTTGTTGCATTCTCCCAGACCAAAGAACTGACACGGCCGGTCGGGATGGAATCGGAACGTGAACTCCCCACGATGCTGAACTTTTACCACGACCTGGGTAATGTAGTCTACTACGGAGGCATTGGAGACCAGCAGTCTCTCCTACGAGACATGGTTATCCTGAATCCTCAATGGCTAATTGATGTCTTCAAGCAGGTCATAACCATTCTAGATCCTGCAAAGAGGGTGAGAAATTTACTCCTTTACAACTTTGTTTACTCTTGCTGCGGTGAGCTGCAGCGTTTTTTATTTTTTATTTTATTACGAAATGAATGGGAAGTGGGCATTCGAAACTAAGTGCGTACCACAAAGGTCCTATGCAGTCTGTCTTCAAGCAGGTCAATACCATATTGGGTTCTGCAGAAAGGGTGAGAAACATTCTCCTCAATTTATAATAATATTCTGGGTTTATATAGAGCTTGATACATTAATAAAGTATGTGATAGCTTTAGATGTGTATCGTTTCCCCCGGCAGTACTCTTAACAACATATTACGATAACCTTCGACACTATGACCTATGCGAAGAAGGCTGTAAATAAGTCGCCTGAAAGACAGAGTTTTAGAGTATTGATAACAATGATAGGACATATTATTTATGATATTGATGTAACAAAGCTCTCTCCTCACCATGTAGTAATGGTTAACAATCTATACTCCTGTGTCCAGTTATTCCAACTGCCATTAAGTTGACTTTGTATTTTAATTCAGGATGGGATCGTGAGTGATGCTTGGACCAATCTTGAGAAGGATGGTATCTTAGAGGATAGGTTGATTCAGCATATGTGGGAAGGCTTCTTGGAGAAGAAGGAGGCCTTAGTCGAGCTCATGGCCAAGTTTGATCTCATCTGTGAGGTTCCTGTAGAACGACTACAGCAAGATCAACAGGATGCAGTAGACACTGAGGTAAAATCTCCAGCTAAATGATGCTCCGACTCGTTTTACCCCGGCAATGCCCAAAATTTATTTTATCATAAGTATATGATTAGGTTTGGATGATGTTTGAAGGTTTGCATGGTGGTATGAATAATCATGGAGGTTTACGGTACACCATGTGTAAAGTCCTCGAGGGACTGAGGAAAGTAGATAGAAAATAGAAGTGAGATGGAAAGGCGAGAAAGTGGAGGTTGGAAGGAAGAGTATCTTTCGGAAGTGAGTATAGTCCTGAAAAGGACTGTAAACCAGAAAGTTGTAGGCAGGATGGGAGGTTTGAGTAGAAGACTGGATTGAGTTGGAGAGTTGAGTAGGCGAGTAGAGTTGCAGAGTAGGAGCAGGAGAGTAGACTCGACGTTTCGGACAGGTTGACTGTCCGTCTTCAGGAGTGAGTGTTCGCTAGGCGTGCGGCGGTCCTTATGGCGTGAATGCGGACTTGGGGGAAAGCACTGGGCCGGCGGGCTCGGCAGGTTGGCAGGCAGCTGTCGGTGGTGGCGCGCGGTTGCGTGAATTGGCGGGAAACGAGTGGGCGGCGGCTATGCGGACGTCGTGTGGTAGGTGTCGGCGGGGTAGCGGGGGGGGGGGGGGGGGTGTGTCGGTCGTTGAGTGGGTGTATCGATCGGCGGTGAGGACGGCTATTAGTGGTGTCGCTCTGTGTGTGTTGGTCGGCGGTTTCGGCGTTGGCGTAGGTTGTAGCGAGGTGTGGGCATGGGCGGTGTTTGTGTGGGTGAAGTGGCTAATTGAGAACGTGTAGTGCTTGGTTGAGTGGGTGTGGTTGGGTGGTTGTAGGTGGTGTCCGGGCTAACGGATGGATGGATTGGTGAAGTGTTGGTGGTTGGCGTGTTGGTTGTGGAGTTGGTTGAAGATTGGTCGGAAGTAGGATGGTGAGGGAGGATTGGGTGCCAGATACTGTTGATGTAAAGGCCTGGGTCTTGGGGTACGGTGTTGTGTTGGTGGATCTCGATGGCTTCTCGGACCCTTCGGGTGTGCCAATGTCGGATGGAGGTGATGAGGTGACTTTTATCCCAGTGAATGCGTGGAGCTCTTGTTGTGCGTGCTTGACGATGGCTGACTTGTCCCATTCGCTGCGTCGGTGGTGGGTCTTGTGTTCTTTTAGTCGGGTGTCGAAATCGTGGCCGGTTTCTCCAATGTAGACTTTGCCGCAATCGCAGGGAATCTTGTAGACGCCTGGTTGTTTGTTGGATGGGTGCTTATCCTTGTGAGAGTGAAGAGTGGAGTAAAGCTTGTGGTTGGATTGGTGTCTGACGAGGATGTTGGCTGAGCGGAGGATGCGTTGTAGTCGGTGTGATGTCTTGCCGATGTAGGGAAGTACGATGGTGGCGGTGGGCTTGGTCTCAGGTTGGGTTCCGGTGGTGATGTTGCTGGTCTTGTGGTAGGGAGCTCGGGTGTTGATTTTCCTTCTTGGGTACTGGTTGATGGAAGTAAGTGCGTGCGTGATGTGCTTGAGTTCTTGCTGGAGATGTGCTTTATCACTTAGTTGGTGGGCTCGTCTGATGAGTGAGTTGGAGACTGATTGGTGGACTGATGGATGGTGGTGAGATCGGAAGTTGAGGTAGCGGTCTGTGTGGGTTGGTTTTCGGTATACTTGGTGCGCGGGGAATCCTGACGGTGTCTTGATGATGAGTACGTCTAGGAAAGGGATTGAGTTGTCGTGTTCGGTCTCCATGGTGAACTTAATGCTGGGGTGTTGGTTGTTGATGTGGTCGAGGAACTGGTGGAGGTCTGGTGTGCTGTGTGGCCAGATGACGAAGGTGTCGTCGACGTAGCGTAGCCAGAGTGAAGGAGACTTGTCGGCGGACTTGAGTGCTTGGTGCTCGAGGTGTTCCATGAAGATGTTGGCGATGATTGGTGAGAGTGGAGATCCCATGGCTGCTCCTTGAAGTTGTTTATAGAAGTTGTCGCGCCACTTGAAAGAGTTGGAGTGGAGGCAGGTGAGAAGGAGGTCGTGGATCTGGTCAGGTGTGAGCTTGGTCCTAGATTCGAGGTCTGGGTCTGAGATGAGGCGTTGTTTGATGATGTCGCATGCTTGGTCTACAGGAACGTTGGTAAATAGAGAGGTGACATCGAAGCTGACGAGTGTGTCGGATGGCTGGATCTTGGTTTTGGAGAGGATGTCGATAAAGTGCTTAGAGTTCGTGACGTGGTGCTGAGTTTGGCCTACGAGTGGTTGTAGAATGTTGGCGAGATGACGTGCAGTGTTGTAGCAGGATGATCCTCGGGTAGAAATGATGGGGCGGAGAGGGATAAGCGGCTTATGAATCTTGGGCTGTCCGAAGAGGATGGGTGACTTAGCTGACGAGGATCTGAGTTGAAAGTAGAGTGCCTTGGGTAGTACGTCGGATCTGTGTAGGGTCAAAAGTTGTTGGTTGATCTTCCTTTCGTTGGCCAGGGTTGGGTCCCTCTTAAGTTTGGAGTAGGTTTCCTTATCTTTGAGTAGGTCGCAGATCTTATCTTCGTATGTATCTTGGTCCATGACGACGGTGGCGTTTCCCTTGTCTGCTTGTAGGATGTGGATGGATTGGTTCTTGCGGAGGTCTTGAATAGCGGATCGTTCTTCTTTAGATAGGTTGGGTTTGGGTGGCTTAGCTTCGGCGAGAGCGTTGGTAATTTTGAGTCGGATGTCGTTGGCAGCAGCTTTGGAGAGGAAACGGAGCTTGGGTTCTACTTGTTGCACGATGTCGGAGAATGGTATCTTCTTGGGAGCTACGGCGAAGTTGAGTCCTAGGGATAGAACCTTGTGTTCGGTTTGGGAGAGTCTGTGTTGACTGAGGTTAACTACTGTGTCCTTAATGGGTTGAGTCGTTGGAGGGTCGTTGGTGCGGATTCGCTTGCGTGATCGTAATTGGTCGAACTTCCTAATTTGCTTGAGTTTGGTGGTCTGAAAGGCGAGTTGGGCGGTGTGGACGTTGAAGGACTGTACTTTGCTGAGGTCATCAGGATTGAGTTGTTGGTTGATCTTGGACTGGGATGCAGATGTAGCGGTGTTGAGATCGTGGAGTTGGTGGCGTGTGTGTACGATGCGTTCTCGGGTAAGGTCAATACCGGCTTGGTGTAGTATGCGCTGGGCCTTGGGGGTGTCAACGGCGGATTTGAGTTGAAGGCCTAGAGGGATGGTGTCGGAGTCGCGGCAGCGTTTGAGGAAGGTTAGGTCTTCTACTCAAACCTCCCATCCTGCCTACAACTTTCTGGTTTACAGTCCTTTTCAGGACTATACTCACTTCCGAAAGATACTCTTCCTTCCAACCTCCACTTTCTCGCCTTTCCATCTCACTTCTATTTTCTATCTACTTTCCTCAGTCCCTCGAGGACTTTACACATGGTGTACCGTAAACCTCCATGATGATTAGGTTTATAATTGTATTTGGGTTTCTCAGTCTAGGGTTAAGATTAGGGTATATTTGTGGGTTCATTGCTGACATTATACATTTAGTTAGGATGGGACATTAAAACAAAAGCAACTATTGCAGGGCCTAAACATCTTTTTTCACCCTAACCTCAGTATTTCAGGTTAACCTCAAAATATTGTAACTAGAAGGAGGAATATAGGAGGAAACAAAGGACATGTACCAGCTTTTGTAAATTTAAATTATATGTGCAAATATTGACTCAGGGTTGAAAATGGGTACATAAAGTCCAAATTATAAATGTGCTTCATTTTGGATAATGTAATTTGTTTTATATTTGCATACATGTTCCTTTATATTAAAAATAATTGTCTTGTGATGTGAAATGTAAAGGTTATGGAGAGTTTTTAAAGCTTTTACAAATGGTACCAACAATTTATATTTCTGAAATTGGAAATCAGAATTGCTCAAAGGGTCGATGTTGTTGTGAAACTTCCCATAATTTAGTGGCAGGAGTTAGATGTGTGAAACTAAATGTTGAGTAGAATATGAATTGCTCTGTTTTTTGCTTAAATTTCTCGATATTTGTTTGGGTATCTTGCTATATTTTGTTTTGTATTTATGGTATAAGTGTTTGGATATGGTTTCATATTTTAGGTATCAAATGAAGCAGAACAGGTGCTACAGAAGCGGTACTATGTTCCTTCCAGACTGACGTCCCCTTGTCCCCCAAAAGAGAAGGCACAGATCAAATCTTCTACAGACTTGTATGTTGACTTCAGAGGCTTCTTACCAGGTGAGGATGCATTTATCATCTGTTTACAGCCAGAAGGGTGTTAACACGTGTAGTGTACCATAGTGTTAATGCCCTTCTTGCTTCAAAGAGACTATATTGCAATTAAATTGCAACAAGGTTTGTATAAAGTCAAACCTGTCTAAGTGGCCACCTGTCCAGAAAGGATATATATTTTGTCTGCCTTGAGAAAGAAATGTGTGTCCTGAAAGACCACCTGTATACAGTGGCCATTTGGTCTATTTTCCTTGAGTGGCCTCAATATAAACGTTTGACTTGACCTTAATAGGTTCTCGCCAAAGATGACCCATGCATCCAAAGTTAACAAGAAGTTCACTAGGTCCAACTCACGGATAGTTTGAAAATTCTAGGATTGGCTTTAACCTTGAGTAGGAAGATGGTAAGCTACAGACTATTTCTGATACTTTTTTGTACCAAATTAAATCTACAATATTATTTTTATTTGCTTTAATTCTAATGATAATATCAATATTGTATCATATGGAAACGTTTGCTTGTATTTGTCTCATAAAAGAAGTTGACCAGAGACTGACTCCCACACGGTGTTGGGTCACAGGCCAATGGCTTCATCGAGCAGGTAGTTCCATTATGTGAATGGGTAAATTAACTTTTACAAAATGAGGGGGACACATTACATTGTACAATAGGGACACACATTGTCTTTATTGTGCAGAACAAACTCTTTTATTGACTTACTTATTGCATAGAACTATAAAACCAAAATGCATTTTGTATTCTAACAATTGGAGTACAAAGAATAATAACAGGTGAACGAAATGCATAAACACCACAAACACCTGGGGAGGAAGCAATATAAATTTGAATACATATAGTTGACAAACGACTCCGATGAAACTATGAAACCAAAATGAAATTTGTGTTCTGGCAATTGGAGTAGAAAGAATGATAGCAGGTGAATGAAATTCTTCAACAGCAACACAAAAATCTGGGAAGCTAGGAAGCATCCATCAATTTGAATAATTTTGTTGATAAACAAACTCCGCATGTGGACGTTTGTTGGAGCAGAGAAAGCAATGGATTCTTAACAACACGAACCCATTTAACAGAATGTCGGAACGTAAATTAAATTTGGCGCGGTTGGAAAATGCATCTTTCTACCCTGCGACTTTAATGGTACGATCCAGTAAATTAAAACAGTAAAATGGCTCTTATTTTAAAATCACTCATTAAATAAATCCAAAAACTTCAGTGATATCAGAAAAAATATGGTTTATCTTACTAATAATTAAAAAATGATGTATAAACATTGTGAAAGTGTCGCATGTTACAATGAAAGACACCGATTTAACGAAGATGACGTCATCAGTGCGCTTGCATCAGGGAATTCAAAGTCAAAAGGTCAATTCAGACGCTGATAGGTTATTGGTCGAGCCTTTTTGTTTCATTTATTCCGACAAAATTATACAATCAATCAAAACAAGTTAAATACCAGAAGACAGCTTACGATAAGCATTTTCATTAGCCGCTTGCCCCAAAGTCGCTTGACCACAGTGAAACGAGTGAGAGCTTGCGAGAGCGGCCAAAGTGTGATTGAAACTCGCTATTTGCTCTTCTCCAACGCAAAAAGAGACGACATTGTGCTGGATAAATGTATTTTTTCCGACAAAAGTACAGAAAATGTGCATATGGTCTTTTTATATTATACTTTATGAAATGTTACCCGAGTGACTGCCGGGCGCCCCAATGCTGGAAAGAAACGCACATTTTAGAAAACTTCACTTTTTCAGGGAAAAATGCTTATTTGTTCTATGCACGCAAGTCAGATTGAGCAGATGATACAACGTTTCCATATGATTTCAAAGTGCACATATCCACTACGCAAGTTGCTCAATGTGCTCTAATATTACCCCAGCTCTTCTGGGCTACTTGATGTAGGTTGCCCCCAGCAAATTAAGGAATTCCTCCCTGCCTGGTCCCTTTTTAACACCTGGGTGGAGAGTGGCAGATGCAGATTAATGTTCTGCCAAAGGACGTGTCAGGGCGGTCAGGTGTAAAAACCACTAGACATAGGTATGACGATGTTGATAGTCGGAGTTAGGTCCATCTTGTTAGAAACTCGTGTTTTGTTTCTCAGAAATATATAATTGTCGTTAAGTATTATTGCAGCTAATATATCTTTTTGAGCTGGCTTTCAAAACATTACTAGCCATAATCTGTTCGTCATCTCTCTCATTTGTCATTTCTACAGATGGGCTGTTTCATCGGTTGATGGCGAGAGCAGTCAGATGGATGGGTGAAAGAGATGGAGAACCCGTCACTCTTTTCCATCGTCACATCAGTCTAATGGTTGATGGAGTGCACCATGCCTTAATAGAGATGTTACCTCCATGTGAAGCAACTATCAAGGTCTGAGTCAAGCGTCAGCGATACTTTTTTGTTATCATGGTGGAGATACTAAATTGTACGTAAAGTTTTTGAGGCCGTGCATCGGATACCTTCAGAGGCAATGAATAGCCTCCACCGGGCAAAGTTATAGTCATTCTCCCAAAGACAATAACACTGTCGATACGTAATGGACCAGTGCTCTTATTTCTCTGATATATATTTGCATTGTGCAACCTTTTAAATTGTACCTATAATTTAGTATCAAGGTCTGGTTCTCAGTGCTCTAATCTGAAAATGGAAGCTCATAATATCTCACCGTTTTTATTGGTTTTAAATACACATACATTCGTAGCTGATGTTGTTTTAAAGAGTCGATCAGAAGCCCTATTATTTTCAACCTATCTTTTTGTTCTTGATTTGTTTTGTAATGCATTGTAATATTTTGTTATTCTATAATTGTTTTGTTTTACATTGTATTTTAATTGTATCCGGTATTGTACTCTCTTGCAAATTAGTTAATGTGTGCTGAGGAACATGCTCTGTGGAACGAACACAACATTTAAAAATGTATAAATAAATTAATAAATAACCCTCACAAAACTGAGGGGAAATGAACAAAAATTACACACCATCATATCAATAATTTCTTCAAAATATGTTTCCCTTTACATTTGATGCTGAACATGTCAGGTCATTGTATATCAAGAAGCGGTTGCTGGTTCTGTTCATGATGGGGATAGTCACAAACCCCCAGCCCCAGGCGCTGTCAAAGAGGTAGGTAGCTCAAAAGGATGGTTTCAGTTACTACACAATATAAAATAACAGAAAAAATTATGTTGTTGTTCGATTGGAAAACTGGTAGCTCGTTTGTGTCTGCCAGTACACATCTGAGAAAGGTCTCTGAAACATAGAATTGAAACTGTCACTGGTAAATAATTGTTTGAATGTGTCATGGAACATGTGTTTCTAGTTACATAAGTCGAATCGGTTGATACCCAAATAGTTTTACTGTAAAAATTCAACCTACGAACAGTAAATAACTGATGATTTGCATAGGTTTTTCAAGAAAATTGATTTAACTAATAGCAACAATATGACTTGTACTTGAGTTATGCAAATATAACTGTAATTAACTTTACACTAACGGTCCCATGTCCTAAATTGTGGTGAAACTATGCGTCTTCTTAGATTAGAGGACAGTAAAGTTATACCAAATGGCACTTAAACTTGATTTAGAAATCAACTACAGTTTAAGGCAGGATTAACTCCAATTCTTTTTCTAAATGTCTGATTAATTTAAGCCATATTCTACATCTAGTTTATGTCGTAATTTAGTTTAGTTATCAAACTGTGAAACGTTGTGCTTCATCAAAATGGTAGACCTTTCTGAAACTGTTCTGTGTCAGTAGGTTTATGGACAATTGTAAATAAACTTCCAAGAGAATATCAATAGTTCGACTAATTTGGGTCGAGATATATCGGAAACAAACCTCAAAATAAATATATACTGTCCCTCCACCAAAACCAGCAATGCCTGTTCAAGTGTCTCTGCAGATCCGAATGACAGTCTCCTTGTAGATCCGTCTATTTTAAATTTAAATCAAAGTTAAATAAGCTTGAAGCAGCCCAAAAGAAATTCAAATATAATATCTGTCTCGGGGCTGTTTGTGTATTTATGGCAGGTGATGGACTTTATAACGCAAACCCTTGATAGCCTTATTCAGCACTGGGCTAGGAGGATCAAGTATGATGTACTCTTTCTGTGCCCGAGGTGCAGTAAGAAGAAAATGCTTAAAGACTGCTTCAAGGGAATGTCACTCAAGTGTGGACTACATAGCATCCGTACAACTGCAATCAAGTTCAAGTTTGGTAAGTCTATAAGACTTGGTATCCCCACCAAAATCTATTTTACTCTGTATTGAAACGAATCTCCAACACAGCAAACAGATGGTGCCATCAACATATACCCCTAGTCTCGCGGAGAGTCTTTGAGTGAGGTAAATGTAAGATAATAACTTTTTCCATATATGGGGGTAATTGTGTGGGAAATCCAGAGCAAGACATGAGGCCTGTTGGTCATAAAACCGAATGCTAATCATGTGATAACACATGTTATTTGGTAAACACCCGAATGGTGTCAAATTCTCCATGAGAGCACTATACTATGCGTCGTGTAATATAGATAAAAGTCACTCGTGTGTAGACTAGTGTACACACATGTACACACTGACATAGAATAGAGTGGTGAAGCGTGACATAATGAAAAATCTATTTTTAGAATTTCTCAATTTTTTCCTCATTTTCCGAAAGATCATCAAACATAATGTCCAAATGTCGAAAACCAATTTAATATTTTAAGTAATGGCTGAGATATAACCATCTGAATAAATATGTCCTATGGGAACTCAGTGTTATATGCTCTGGCTCCAAATGGTTAGGAGCCAGAGCATTATAACACTGAGTTCCTATATGACATTTGGACAATATGTTTGATGCTCTTTCGGAAAATTAAGACAAAATTGAGAAATTCTAAAAATTGATTTGTATGACGTCACATCTTCGATACTCTACAGGGCCTGTATGGAAACCAAGTCCAACGTTAGTCTCGTATATGGGGGTTATGTTTTTTTTTCTTCATACTCTTCAACTATTAATGCAGGTAAAATTGTGTTAAGTTTATTTTATTAAGTCTAGCTGTACACAATAGTATTTAAACTTATTGGTGCACTTTCGGGTTATTGGTGCAAATATTGTACTTCTGTGTAAAGAAAAAGTTCGTGGTACTCCCGGTGTTGTAAAAAGGCCTTGATCCTGTAATAAATTGTTTTAATAATTCTAAAATTGTTTTAATAATTCTAAAACATGCCTTGACGATCTAGTGCACATTTCACTTTGATCATACAAATTCAGATTTTCCACAAACGATGAGATTGGAGATGTATTGGTTGAGCATTTAACCCTAAAAAGGCCAGACTATTTGAGGTCTTAATACGCCCGGGGGAACCCATATTTTTGGTACACAACTGTTTAGCCATTTACGAGAAAAACGAACCTAGATGTGCTCTGGTGAAAGAGTCTAAGTTGTCAGCGCACTATATGGGCAAGCACGTACATCCTGTTGGCCCAGGGAAGGGAAGAGTACGGAAAAGGGAAAACAACAAGGAGAAGGAAAAACAGTGAAATACTTAACTCTTAAGCTGCCCCCATACAATTCACCCAGTGCCACAGTGCTAATCCCTATTGTGCCCAGCCACTAATTCCCTGAGTGCCAAGTTAATTTAGGGTTGGTTCAAGTGCGTGTAGTTTAAATTGTTACTATGTTTGATCCACTATAACATCTCATCCGCATATTGTATTTAAAAAAATTGTACATTTAAGTTGTAGGAAATTAAACCTTCTTTCTGTTGATACCAATATCATTTCATGAATCTTTAATTTTGGTAAAGTAAATAAGCACTATCAGTGAGTTGTCAAACCAATCCGTTGTCTCATTTCCCGCACACAATCTGAGGGGCCATGATCAAAACTGACAAATTTGATGATAAACTATCGCAATTTTCTCAGGAAAATCCAATGTAACGGTATATGTGAAGCACGCAAAATCAAAACAACAATAAACCCCCTACACAAATACAATAAGCATCCATGCGTGCACGCAATGCGCATCGCACAATAGGCATAAACAATTAGCGTGTGTACTTATGCACGAAAATGTGTCCGTGGCATGCCAGCGAATGAGAGTTTATGTGTGCATGGCAAGTCACCAGTAGACCGATTATGTGAGCGTGGCACGCCAGCGCATGCACAGATCAGTGTTCTTGGCACGATAAGAGTTAAGGAAAAAGAAGAGAATAAGTCAAAGGAAGAACATATAAATACATAACGGAAGAGTTAAGAGGATTATAGATTCGGGTATAGGCTAACGAAAAACAAAAAAAATACATAACATTAGGAGGAGAAAAGGAATTGAAGGAAAAACAAAGAAATTGATGATGAAAGAGAAAAAGATAGATTGAAGGAGAAAGACAGAAATACATAAAACAAAAGAAAAGGGGATAGACAAACGAAATACATAACAAAGGAGAACTGAAGGATAGATTGAAGGAAAAACAAAGAAATACATGACGAAAGAGAAGAGGATAGATAGAAGGAGAAACAAAGAAATACATAACGAAAGAGAAGATGATATATTTAACGAGAAACATAGACATAATGAGTATGTACAAAGTCATGTACAGCTCCAGCAATCCAAAAATACTGCTAAGGGTAATGTTCGACTCTGCTCCTAGTAAAAAACTCGACAGGAGGGGGGGGGGGGGGGGCATAATGGCCTTATTTGGGTAAAATATAATCATGCCTTACTTCATTCATAGTCATGTTTATTTGATTGGTTGTGCTCATGAAGTTCTGTTTTTGGTGGGTGTTTTTTCTCTTCCTTTTCTTTTGTTACTCAGGTACGATTAAAGAGAGACAAATATTATCTAGAATCATGGTATCAGGAGTAGGGTTATACAATTTCTTAGTTTGAATCTGGAGTGTCTATTAAATAAAGAGGCCCTGTTAAAAAGATTTTGCTTTTTTTAGGGCTCCTAACCCTTACTACTCTGTATATGATTGCATTTTATGTAAGACTGTTAACTAGTTGAATAAATTGAAACTGAAATTGATATAAATCTCACAAACATCATATCCTTTTATATAAATATATATAATATAGAATATAATTTTAATTTGGTGTCAGGAGTGGAATTTGGCTCACATTTACTGCACCTGAAGTGTGTTTTTTTTTTCTTGTTATTTTTATAGATTTCCTTGATCTCTAGATTGATGTTAGGAAACTCCAAACTCACAAACCACGAAAATGTAGATTTATGTCTTGCCAGTGAATACTATTGATGTGGCAGGGATTTGAACCCAATACATTGTGATCCACAGCACTCTGATTTATCCACTAGACCTCAACTCTTTGTATTTGAATGTATTTCTTCATGTTCTTTTATGCAGGTATGAGTGAGGAAGGAGTGGAGTCACGGGACGAAAGTAAGTATGCAATCGCTTTGTCCTCTCATTCTCATCATTTTTTAAGAGAACATATTTTTGTAATTGTTTTGGTCTCAAAATGTGCAAATTTGGCCGATCGATATTTAGAAACGTTGGGGGGGGGGGGGGGGTTGGGGTGGGTTTAAGGTCTGCTTTTTGGGGTCATCCATTACCATTATTGTTTTCTTCATTTTTTTTCATTTAAAAAATGCAAGGGGGTGAACCCCCCCCCCCCCCCCCCCCCCCCCCCCGTCTCCTGCGTACGCGTCTGGCTCTCACTATGTTATTATTATCTGGTTAAATAGTTCTTATACATCCATGTATTCTGTGATATGATACAATGAATGTTAATATATTATTGTTCAACAAAAAGTTAAGAGAAATGTTACAAATTTATATAAGCTATATAGCACTTTCGATTAATATTACTATGTTACTGTGGGGTTTTGGAATCCTGTAAATGATAAAGATCACACGCAATGTACACAGAAATGTGAATATGGGACTACAAATTTATTTTATGAATGAATCGTACTTATGAGTTGTTATCATGTTGTCACTAATTAAATTGAACGTTGTCTCTAAATTGCAGGTATAAAAAAACACTAAAAGTAGTGTAAGCTATGAATTTCCACAAACAATTATAACATGTGAATGTTTTTCATTATGACTTCTTATGCCAGAGGCCTTCCGCCCTCATCATCATCAATATCATTATCAAAGTCAGTAAGTTTCCTCTTGTGAGGTGTTACTGAGACTATATCCACCATTTATTCTTGTCTCAAGCATCCTCCTCACGTATACATACCTTGCCGATTTCTTTCTTCACCATTTCTTTGCATGGAACCTTTAGTCTTCATTTCCCTCTTAAGTCATCATAAAGTTCTATTTTGTCATGATGTGCTATGCAAACCATTTTTATTTTTTTCCCTCCAAGGTACTAGCTCCACGTTGCCAACAGGAGGATCCATTGCACCTCCAGTGTCCTCTGACCTCAGCACACAGCCTCTGGCAGCGGCACGGGTTGCTTCAGAGGTTGAGCGGATCCTCCCGCAAATCAACGATCTGCCAGCTGGTCCAAGCTCCTCGGTGAACATACATGGGAATGTTTTTAACATCGGCTCCATGTATGTTACAGGGGGACATGATCTTGTGCCGCCGCGTCCAATGATTATCCCCCTTGTGGTACGACAAGAGCTGAGTAAACTGTTAAACGGTCCCCGTGTTACTCATGACGACTGGGCGGGACTTGCTAGTGCCTTAGGATTGGATGACTACATCGCTAGTCTGACCAACAAGCCAGACCCAACAGCAGATCTGATTGACCTGGCGGAGAGACAGAATAAGATTTGCAGCCTCGAGGATCTGAGGCTCATTCTGAAGCAAATGAAACGCGATGATTGTGTGGATGTTTTTGATGCCGGAGCGTCGGTAGAGTCAAACAAACGTCTGATGATTAAAGATCGGGGCAGCAGTAGCAGTTCTAGTGATGACAGTTACAATGAATAAGTCTTAAGAACTAGACATGTTTTACAGGTATCTTTTATAGACAAGTGTAATTACAAATAACCAAAAGTAGCTGCCTATCTTTGATATTTGGAAAGAGTGATTCCTATTTTCGGACCTTCAAGCTATGCTATGCACAGTTGATTTCCCTCTTTTTGTCTGAAAACTTTGTGTAACTTTCCAATTTTTAGCTGTAAAACATTAGTGGGTAAGAAATGAAATGATAGTAACTGATTAGGGTTTATTCTTTTAGATCTTATCAACGTATAATGATCTTGGTTTACATTATACTTTTAACTCAGAGATGGATTATTTGTTGTTGTCTTGTGCTCAATATAATCATTGAAATGTTATTGTATATATGTATGATATTTTGACGAGGGAAGCCTTGAATAACCTTTTGCTAATGTTTTATTTAATTATATATAAAACTGCATTATCTTAGATGCTGCTTATAAGTATTGGCTTGCACGGTGATGTCGAAATACAGGAGGCTTGCAATTACACCATGTGAGAGAAGGGAGGATTGGAGCAACTCCTAGGGCCAATCCTACCACCCATCTTCTCCAACCGGTGCTATAATTCTCCTTAGAATTATAAGCTAAGAAGGAGGATAACCAACAGTCATTTTCGAAACTATACCAACAGTCCTTTGCAGGAGTACACACACACTCGAGAAAGGAAGATTACGGAGAGTCCTTTTCAAGACTCCCAAATCCTCCCCCCCCCCCAAGTCCAAGTGAGTTTCTTTTGTAATGCCTCCCTCTACTGATGGGCTTTAGTCAATGTTTAGACCTTGATCAGATGACCATAACATGTTGAAGCTGTTACTCAGATTGGGGGAATGGGCTTATTATCTGAAATGAGTGTTGTTATGAATAATTAAATGTGCTAATTACAGGCAAGTTGTGTGAATTATATTTTTAAAGAATTGTAATTTTGTATGAGTAAAATTTTTGAACAATCGTGATGTTTGTAAATATTTGAGGTTCCCGTTTTCTCCCTTTGGTAAATTTTGTGATCTATTAAGTTCATTAATAAATATTTTGTTTTTTGTAATATAAAATGTATTTAATACATGTACATGTACTAAAATGTGCTAATACAAACATAAAAATTACATAAACATGTCACTTCCAAAAATAAATTATTGTAATATTTGTGAGAATATTGACATGTACTATTAAAGATAGTCAATTTAAGAATCAAGTACTGTATCGGTGATTGATGTCCTAATTTGTCAATATGCCTACAATGTATTTCTAAAGTAGCATTATTATGTTACTGTATGAAGCCGAAGACATCAGCTGCCTGTAAATCATCAAGTCATTGCGTTGAGTCGAGCGACTTTGTGTGAATACATGCCCCTTTATTCACAAAACTTGTTTTAAATAGCATTGCCGATTGAAATTCTATATGCTTAATATGTGAACCAAATGGTCCAGTAGGCAATGTGTTATATATCTTGTCACATCGTCATATCTGTCATGAACAGAGAGAACGGCATATATTGATCATTTAAGAGGATGGAAATGTTATAGCAATGTTTGTGTTCAAATATATTTATAAAATGTTCATAACACATTAAAATGTATGAACACCTCGTTTTCAAATGCCCATATGCATTTAGTGACAAACTTTACGGTTAACTTTAAAAATAAGTATTTATTAAGATATACAATGTATAATGTTTACGTTTGTTGTAAGGATAAGCCATGGGCTTTGTATGCAGCTTTTGATTATTGTAAACACATTTGAAAACAAATATTTTATTGTCGGGAAATTGGAATTTCCGTCATGATATTATTATTATAGGTGATCATCTGCCCGAGAAAGGGAAAGATCACGTTAGGGCTGATGGGATGTACATTCACAAAAAATGTAGTTCACAAAATATGCGCATGGTCAGCAGATGCACGTCTTTGTAATGAATCTGAATATCAATGCGTTTGGATAGGCGCACTGATTTGGCCAGAGTATAGGGTGTGGTACGGTCTTAATTAAGCGTAACACGTGTTGTGTTATGGTAATATTTCTAGTGTGTAGGCATTTCACGTCACTTTGCAACTTGAAGTCGAGTTGCCTGCAAAATGTGCCAGGATGAGTTAATTGAATGCATTATAAGGTTCTGACAGTTTATTACTTGATAATTAGAACTCTGGCTGATATATAAATATATTATTTACATGTTTAGAGTCAGTTTTGATGAGTAAATGTTGTATTGTGTGCTTACACAAGTGAAAAGGAATTCATGAGTTAGAGAATAATGTGATACATTTTCTTACTCGATTGAACTGATAATGGATATTCTCAAAGATAATATTTGATATTAAGCTTATTTTATGCTCACTTGTATACTGATTAGTGATATTTGTAGAGAATACAGAGTTTTAGCTTTCCAAGGAGATATAACAGATTTTTGTATTGCATTGAATTGGTTGCTGGTTGTGCATTTATAATTGTTGTAGAGGGCGGCCGAATGTAACAAACCTTTACAAATGGCGGCGCCCATGTGCATCGATTGTCGATAAATAATGCTATTGTTAGGGACTTTTTTCATTATCCTAGATGTTATAATGAGAAACAAATTAGTTGATTATGATTGAAGAAATGATTTGTTGCTACATTTGTAGTTATACATGTATAAATAAGTATGAATGCCATGAATAAGTACTTTAGCGGTGCAAAACATTTCATTGAGTTTGAATGTTAATTATATTGATATGCCAAATAGGCCTAACATAAAGATTATGCTGTCAGAATAGCCAGAAAAGATAACAAAATGCATGGTCGTTTTCATTGATTGTAACTGTTATCTGTTGGTTGTTGAGGGATTCTGTCTCTGGGCACTAACCTGGGGTAAGCATTTTGTATATGTATATAGTATTGAATGATCCAGTTGTCAAGTAATTTTCTCTTTGATTTTATTAATATTTTTAATTTTGATATAACTCAATCATTCATGGTGATGTTACATGAGAGTTTGCTTGCATATACTGTGGATATTTCTAGACCGAGTGTTGTCTATTTGATAAAAGAATCGTGACGTTACAGTGCAAATGTATTGCATGACGTTTAGTACAAAATGTATACCATGTTGTAATTTACTTGAGTACAATACATTACTCGGTATTTAAGATTTGCACATTGGTTGTAAAATTGCTTCCTTTTGTATAATGCTTTGGCAATAAGAAATACTTCAGCATTTCAAAGTGCATTTATGAATTACTTGAGCTCATAACCAGGATTTTAGAATGACAACTTGTATTTTATTGTGATAAAATGCTACTTAGATAGCTGATTCTTGTTGGGATTTTAATTCAGATAATTTCCATTTGAAACTTAAGGAAGAGTTTATATTACCAGGGGTTAATGAGTGAAGTTTAGTTAGAATAGTGATACAAATTAGGAGTGTTTGTAGGTCATGTAGAGATTTACAGTGTTCCCATGAGGCCTGACAGTTGGATGCCTTTGGTGGAATATGCAATGATGTATGCATATTGAGTATTTTAAACTTGTCATCAATTCCAGCAAATGTGTGGAAATTATACTGAATGAATTTACCTTTATCAATCATTGTCCTAAATTCATAGTGTTATATCTTGTTATTCTGATATGACATGTAAATGTTCACATTGTACTATGATATGCAACTGTCTTTTGCAGATATCGTGTATGTGATGTACTATTTTGAACATGTACTTATTGATGTCTTATTTGTTTGCCTTTGCAGGATTTTGTTTTTTATTTTGGTTACGAAGTGTGAATAAACTACGCTACACCGCACTACACCTTGTACGATTTTTTTATTGGGTCACTCCACCTGCGACAATATCAATTATTCCTGACATAGTTGTTTTTGTTTTGGTTTTTTTTTTCTCAATTTGTTGGCATATTGAAACAAAACAAGGTCTGTGTACATATTAATGGGCAATACAACCCTTGTAATATTGGTTTCATATGTATGAAAGCATAAAAAACACAATGACGAGAGTTTGCAATAAATCAGACCAACATATTTGAATTTACGTGATTACAACATTTTAGTCACGTTGTGTGTTTAACCAAATATGAAAGTTGTACGGCACTATTATGTTACAGTGTAATAATAGATTGAGCCCATTTAAAGTGCCGATACATATTTAGGTCTATAGGAACTATAATTAACTTTCATAAATTAATTATCATTTTATTTGTGTCCTATTTCATTCAAACTATTACCAATCTACTTCTGTGATTTGTCTGCTTTATTCTTTAATTATATTTCCCTGTCTGTTTATTGATGGTTTGGGAATTATAGTATATTACCAAAGACAATTACAATAAACATGTTTGAAAAGAAAAGGGAAGAGAGGATAGGGGCAAGGATATGCAAGAGATGCTATATAGAACTAGACGATGAGAGGATAAAATATAAGATAAGTTTTTAAGTGATGAATAAAAAGAGATGATACATTACGGTATGTACAATGCTTCCAGAATATTTGTGCAAATCGTATACAGTTAACTCTGCATGAGTCGAAGTTGCACCAGAAAATGTCCCCTATCAGTAATGTAAGCGACACAGAGTCGAATTCATTTTCAAAATCCATAACCAGCAACATTCCCTTTCAGTGTATTAGCTAAACATCCGGATGCTAGTTTATAAATAACATTTGCTAATGAGATCGGTCTCCAGTGTTTAAATAAATGCCTAAATTTGCTTCCCTTATTATTACCCCAATCTATAGACAATATTGTCCTGAGAAACACGCATAGTTCAACGATCTTACTACGAAAGGTTTGACCCCCCCCCCCCCCCCCCCACCCCCTCCTCCACAAAAAACAACAACATTGAATAGAATTCATCAAAGTGGACCTACCAACAGTGGTGAAAGTTGTGAAAACATCTTGGGAATATTATAGTAATAACATAATAATGTTTCTGAATTTTGGTCATGTATTTCTTTAGCTTCATAACGATTATAATAGTAGTTAAACACCTCCTTAACTTTTGTCTTTATAAAGAGTTCCCCTTTTCAGTAGATGATTGACATATTTTTATTTTAACCCCATTTTGTTGTTTTTTCATATTAAAATAAAAATTAAGATATTCTCCACACTCCATCCATGTCTTCCTGATATTTTATGGCAGTACCTTCGTATTCTAAAACCATAACAACAATCACTTTTCCTTGTCCAAAAAGTCCTGAATGAGGTGTTACATTTGGTTCAATATCAGCCGCCATTTCATTGCAATGTATAGTTTGCCAACGAAGATCATGTGGCGGTATTTGCCATTGAAGATCGGAGCCGTCAATACACAGAGTTTGGCCAACTTGGTTTCAGTTGGTTATATTCTGGCATATATTATTTGTTTTGTGCTTGCCCACCCGACCAATTTCGTCATTTATTATGCTAAAACCCGAACCGGGTTAGCCAAACCTTCCTAATGCATGGCCATGTTGATGGTTAATCTCCTTTGTGTCTGTTGTCATATGAATGTATTTGTCATTATTTACACGCACTATAAAGCTAAGTAGATATATTTTTATTTTCAAATTTGCAATCGTTCAATATCTCTAATATGCTTTAAAAACTTGCAATATGTTCTTTTTTCACCACCAATACGTGGCGTATAAATCGAGTTTCGATGATGACCAACAACCCGTAACGGCAAGTACCGAAGTCTGCACATTACAGAGATGCGCATGCGCACTATTTGTTATTTCTGATTGGTCTAGGCTGTCTGATCGGTGCGGGTATCGGTCTCTACATTCATATTAATAACCAGACAGATCCTACTTTGATCATCACAGCAGTAGGACACCCAGTAAGTCAATACCCATTTTTTAAATAATGATAAAACAAGTCATACTTGGCTTTCCTCTAGGTCGATTGTCTATGTGTTTCCTCTCAAGTACATATTTAATAATATGGTGATCATATAAAGGAAAAGACTTTACTAATAACAAGTCGATTATATGATATATATTTTCATAATATGAAAGCAGAAAACTGCATGATAAGCCAATGACAGTTCACTTCAAGTAGGTCTTTAAGAACAAGAACCGTCGTTATAAATTTCAAAATTTAAGCGACAGAGGTGGTTTCAGAAGATTATTTATTTGTATTATTATCATTATTTTTTTTTTTTTAATAGGCGGAAGTGTCGGAGGTTGGTTTTAGGGGGTATTGGGTGGGGGTTCTTAATTTTGTTCCCTATATGTACCACTCTCAAATTATTATTATAATATTTTTGTAGGGGGATTTTAGCCTCCCAGGCCCCCATCTTGAACTGCTATTGGTAAATGATAGCAAACAATTGTCCCTAACCAGCAGCTCATAGATATAATGTCCATATGCATTGTTTAGACATTCATTTGAACCAATATTGCAATTCATAAATTAACGCTTACTATTTCCCCGGACCACTATTTTCTTTTAGTATGGGAACATAACGAAAACCGGCGATCATCCGCGATGCGCAAGATTCACAGAGCTTTATACACACGCTACAACACGGGAAACCGGTTGATATTACGCGTAATGACTGTAATCTTTTGCTCATAGCGCCTTTGTTTCTGAGCGTAACCGAAAATGGCAAGGCAA